>JAAAKG020165990.1:10048-28345 GCA_010014905.2 Druon quercuslanigerum
CCATTAAAAGTTTTTATATTTAATTTCGGTTTTATTATAATGGACGAATTTAAAAAAGAAAGAGAATTAACTTTAACTACAAATAGTTGCACCTTTACAACTATTTCCTTTCGTGCTTTTTTAATTATTTATTCCATTAAAAGTTTTTATATTTAACTTTGGATTTATTAAAATGGACGAAATTAAAAAAGAAAGAGAATTAACTTCAACCACAAATAGTTGCACCTTTACAACTACTTTCTTTCGTGATTATTTAATTATTTATTCCATTAAAAGTTTTTATAATTAATTTTGGTTTTATTAGAATGGACGAAATTAAAAAAGAAAGAGAATTAACTTTAAACAAAAATAGTTGCACCTTTAACCAAATATTTGAGTTTTCAAGTAGAAAAAAAAATTATTAGAAGATAGTTAAATTTGCAACCCAGAATTTTTTACCAAAATGGTGAATTTTCAATCTCGAAATACGAATTTTCTAACAAAGTGGGTAAATTTTGAAATAGACATTTTGAAACAAAATACATAATTGAATTTTTCACCTTCAAAGATAGATTTTCAAATCATAAAGAGGATTTTTTATCAAAATAATTAGATTTAAAAAAATAATAATTAAATTTATAACCAAATAGTTAAATTTGTAAACACATAGTTTAATTTTTCACATAAAAAGATAAATTTTCAACTAAATAGTTGCATTTTTAAGCCAAAAGACTCTAAATTTTTAGAAAACAGTTGAATGCTCAATTTAAAACGAAGAATTTTCTGTCAAAAAAGACGAAGCATCAATAAATAAATTCCATTTTTAAACAAGTTATTAACAAAATAAAATAAATTCCAAAAAAATAGTTGATTTTGTAACCACATAGTTGCATTTTCGACCTACAAAGAGGGATTTTCAACCAAATGGTCGAATTTTCAAATAAAACAAAAAAAAATCAAACAATAACAGTGTCATTTTCAACCAAACAGTTGAATTCAAAACGACAAATTTTCTATTCAAAAAGAGAAATCCTGAAGAAAATAGTTCAATTTTTAAACAAATATATAAATTTGTAACCAAATATTTAAGTTTAAAATGTCCTAACCAAAACTTGACATTTGCAATAAAAAAATTTCAATTAAAAAAAAAAATGTTCAACAAAATACTTCAATTTTTGACAAGAGTTTTAAATGCTTAACCATGAAAGATTATTCATTCAAAAGAAAAAATATTTAAGCACCTTGTTGAATTTTCGAACCAAACAAACAGGCCAATGTTGTAGAAAAAATGTAATTTCTCAACCCAAAAATGTGAGTTTTCAACCAAAAAATTAAATTTCAACAAAAAAGTTGCATTTTTTAAGCTAATTTCTTACTACTTTTACTACTTAAATTTTAGTTGAAAAAATTAATAAACAAAAAAAATTGCCAAAAGTAGACAAATAATAAAATTAATTTTTTAACAAATTTGTTCAACTTTTAACCAATCAGTTGAATTTTCAATCAATAAAATTAGTTTTCTACAAAAAAATATCGAATTTTGGAAAATAATGGAATAATTGCATTTAAAAAAGAAACAAATTTTCTAAATAAAAAAAATTAATTCAAACAGAATAGAGCAAATTTCAAAACAAAACAAAAATAGATTTTCAAATAATAAAATGATTTTTTAACCAAGTAGTTCAACTTTTAACCAAACAGTTAAATTTTCAATCAAGAAGTTTAATTTTCTACCAAAAAAGATCTAATTGTGAAATAAATGGTTGAAATTTTAACTACAAACGATCAGGTTTTAAACAAAAATGAAATTGTTAAAATAGTTGTTGAAAAAATTGATTAAAAAAAAACTAATTTTGTCCCAAATAGTTCAAATTTCTACTAAAGAAATGGATCTGACTTTTCAATTAAAAAGATTAATTTGCAACCAAAAAAGACAATTTTACAGAAAACTACAGCAATTGTTGACCAAATTGTTGATTTTTCAACTAAAAACTATTGATTAAAAAAAAAATGAATTATCAACAAAAAAAATGAAATTTTTAACCAAGTAGTTCAACTTTTAACCAAACAGTTCAATTTTCAATCAAGCAGATTAATATTATACGGAAAAGGACAATTTTACAATAAAATGCAACAATTGTCGATCAAATTATTGAAATTTCTACAATGAACGACCAATTTTTAAGCAAAAATAGAATGGATAAATTTGTAGCTAAAAAATTAATTTTCTGCCTAACAGAACAAAAGTTTTAACTACCTAGTTGAATCTTCAACCAAGATAATTAATGTTTAATCCGTCGAGTACACACTGGGTCATTATGACCCTTTAACCGACTTTGACCAGAAATAGAGCTTAGGCGTTTGAAAAAATTGCAGTACTTACGCCTTGTAAGTATAGTTCGATGTCCCGAATAAAGTTTTAGACAGTTCCTGTAGCATGCCGACTCATCAGTCGTCGTTGAGAAGCGATCGAAATCGAAGCAGGGTCAAGGTGACCCATGTGTATACTTAACGTCGAATTTACTGAAATTTGGATTTTTTTCATCAATTATGAACGTTTTTTAGTGAAAAAATGCCAAAAACGGGTTTTCAAGTTTGTGCAAGGGCACACGGTCATGTCCATCTGCCCAGCGACCAATGAAGGATGATGATCGCGCATACATGTGCAACGATTGTGTTGGTTATAAATAACTATGACTAACTACATCATTGTATAACAAAAGCTTTTTTTTTTAATTTTTTATAATGAAAAAAATTGGTTTCACTCAGATATGTGAAAGAATCACTATTTTTTACACATTTCAAATCACCTTTGTCAGTATGCGAAATAAATATCTTTTTTTGTGAGATACAAAGTGCATTTTTTTTTTTAAATAATTAGACATACTTTGAGAGTATTCACATAAATTCTTAGCTAAATGTATTAAAAATTTAAAAAGTTTTGATTTTTCTCATAAAAATTCATTTTTTGCAAAAAAAAATGTTCGCGAATTTTTTAAAGTATTTTAATGATATTAAATACACCTATAATACTTATAAATTTCTTTAAAATACCTAAAAGTATACCTCTAAATTTTGTTAAGTAAAAAGTTTCAGTAGTTGTCAAGTTATATAGACAACCAAAAAGTGAACTGGGTCATTGTGTCCCAGTGTGTCCAAAACGTTAAAAAAATTAGTTGTGTACTCGAAGGGTTAAGAAAGTAATTATCCAATTTTCAATCAAAAAAGATAAAATCTCAGCGAAGAATGTCATTGTGGACTTCTTAATTAAATGTAAGCGGAAATCGAGAAAAAGGACAAGATCCTGTAAAAGTGAGTTCAAAAGAAAAGAAATAAGTCTTTAAAAAAGGTTAAAAACCCGATTTCTGCGTAGCAGTACACTAAGATTTCTAATTTTGTTTTATAGAATATAGAAACTCAGGTTGAATATTGTACAGATGGCAAAGGTATGAAAGCAATAGCAATAGCAATAACAATGGCAGACAATAGTGACTGTATTTCCCAAATACACTTAGTAGGTACAGGTACCACAGTTTGAATAATAATTTATGAGCATTGAGCACCTGCTATGGATTCATTGCAGGTACCTATTAAAGCCTAGGAACCTTGTAAGGTCTAAGCCGTAAGGTGTAATAGACTGACCATAAACTACCAGAACTGCCATGCCCACTTTACCAGCTTACCTTGCCAATTTGAGGGGCGGAGGGGCTTAATACGTTTCTTCGTTTAATGATGATGGATTTTAACAAAGTTTCAAAAAGATAAGTTCGTCTCAGACCGTTCAGTAGGAACTTAATAAAGGACCCCGCATAATTTACATGAAAATCCGGCCTCGGTCAAATTGGCTGAAATTGCAATATAATGTAGTTCAAAGAATCCTGATGAAAAATCCTAATGGGTACTAGTCCCAAAAATTAAAAGTTTTCGAGATATGTGGGGCTGAACGAAAAACATATGACGACAAGCGAATCTTATGTTACGCTTGAAACTTGAAGATGAGGTGCATCTTTTTCAATAAACTGTGCACGGCGGGGCTGAATAATTTTATATGAAAAGTTCGAGGACTTTTAAGTTACGAGTGGGAATTTTAAAATGATCCTCTGAGTGTTTCTTTTTTTATTCGTGAAAAATTCATTAAAATTGCTGTGTATGATAACTTAAACGCTAAATAAGCTGGCACAACCAAATGATACGAGCTTGAAAAAGTATGTAAGCAAGTTAAAGTACTTTAAAATCATTATCGTAATAGTAATGTGAATGTTTTATGTGAATATTTTTCATTAATTACTAAAAGCTAGCCGTATTTTTTAAAATTATAAAATAATTTTTATTTGACAAAACAAAATTACATGTTATTGCACGTACTTATACAGTTTGAGTATATTTATAGCAAGTATATTAGCACGTTTTACACTAAAGAAAACTTACAATTACATAATATTTAATGAAAATATAATATAGTTCATTAAGATAAACAATAATAATTTAAATTAAATAGATTTGTGAATTTCAAATTTTACGTGTTTGTAAATTAAAGGCGACTACTATTATATTCGCGAGCAGCTCTAAGTAAAATTTCTGCATAATTCGGATGTGTCTTTTTTACTTTATACTTAATCCATATTTTTTTATTTTATAATTTAAAAAAATATGGCTAGTTTTTAGTAAGTAATGAAATATATAACTATGTTGTTAAAAATTTATATTTTTTGTGGGAAATTCCTTTTCTTAGTTGAAAAATAAATTATTTGCTTATAAACTCAAAAATTTTGTTAATATAATTATTTGATTAAAAATTCCACTATTTGGTTAAAAATTGAACTATTTTGTTAAAAATTAATATTTTTTCTTGAAAACTCGTTTTTTGGTTTAAAAATACAACAGCTTGGTTAAAATTTCAACCTTTTTGTTAAAAAATTGATATATTTGGTGAAAATTGTTTTTTTGTATAACACTAATCTTCTTGGAAAAAAAAGTAATCTTTTTGACTTAAATATTTACATATTTTATTGAAAATTCGTGTATTTGGTTGTAAATTCGTATTTTCATTAAAAAATTTAACTACTTGGTGGAAAATGATCTTTTTTGTTAAAAGCTCGTATTTTCCGGTTGAAAATTTAGCTGTTTTGTAGATAATTCATCATTTTAGTTTTAAAATTAAACAATATTGTTGAAAAATTGTCTTTTTGACATGATGAAATTAATCTTCTTTTTGAAAAATTGATCTTTTGGGTTAAATTTTTACTGCTTAGTTAAAAATAAGTCTCTGTTTATTGAAAATGCATCTTTTTCGTTGATCCAATCATTTTAAAAAAAAATGCTTTTTTTTATTAAATTAAGGTAGATAAAAATGAGTTTTTTTGTACAATTTAATTCTTTAAATGAACATTGAACCGGTTCATTTTTTGTTGAAAACTTTTCCTTTTCAAATGAAGATTCATCTAATATTTGTTAGATGTTCAAATTTTTTTTTAGAGAATTCCTTTTTTGGCTGAAAAATGCAGTGATTATTTTAAGATAAATTTTGTTGTTAAGAATTTGTATTTTTTCTTACAAATTCATATTTTTAGATGAAAACTCGTTTTGTGGCTAAGTTAAAATTTTTTAGCTTTTCTGAAAATTTAACTATTTTTTGTTGTTGTGAATATTGGCCTTTTATACGTTAAAAATTCTTTGGTAGCAAATTTATGTATTTCGTTATAAAATGGTTTTTTTTGGTAGAAAATTAAACTTGTTTGTTGAAAATTAATCTTTTTTGTTTAGGATTCAACCTTTTTTTTTATTTTTTGAATTAGTTTGTTTTTTAATAAAACTTTAACACTTACATTTTTGGTTAAAAAATTACCTTTTTCAGTTAAAAGTTCAACTTAAATTGAAAGTTTAATTATTTGGTTGAAAATTCAACTATTATTTGTTCGAAATTCATCTTTTTTAGGGTAAAAAGTAATAATTCTTGGTTAAAAATGGACATTTTTATTAAAAATTTAACTATTTGATTTAAATATCAATTCCTTTGTAAAAAATTTAAATAGTTTGTTGAAAATATAACCATATTGTTAAAATTATATTTTCTGCTCGAAAATTCAGCTCTTTTGTTAAAAATCCGTCCTTTTTATTTGAAAATTAATCATTTTATGGTAGCAAAGTAATCTTTTTGATTGAAATTTAACATGTTTGTTACAAATTTAACTATTTTTTTGTTAATGCAACTGTTTGTTTAATTATGAATTTCTGTTTTTAAAAAATCAACCGTTATCGATGAGGAATGGGACTTCAAAAGTAGCCCATAGAATATTATAAATGTAAAAACCAAATTTTTTGTTATCGCAAAATCGTGAAGGTAAGGAGGATTGTTACTCACTTCCTGCCACAACCTTTCTTGTCATTTTTATCTGATCACGTGCTGATAATGAATAAAGAATTCACAGAATACAGCACGTTGTGCGTAATTTTCTTTAATTAAAAACGTCCAGCTTATCATTTATGTTAATCTGTAAAGGTTTAAATGAGTAAACTAAAAAACTCCCTAGCTGTGTAAATTTTCAGAAAAAAGTTTCATTTCCAGAGAATTATTTTTAACAGCATTACAAAATTTGAATTTACAAACACATTGAATAATTAATAAAGTACAAGAATTTTTTATAAAACTTCATGATTTTCAACCCGAAATTACGAATTTTTAATAAAAAAGTTAATTTTAAACCAAATAGTTGCATTTGTTATAAAAAAAGATGAATTTTCACTAGAAGATGAACTATATTGCAAAAAAGGCGAAATGTCAACAAAATACATTAATTATAAAGAACTACTAATTTTTAGCGAAATAGGTAAACTTACAACGAAATGAGATGAATTTTGAGCTAAACCTCTGAATCTTAAAAAAAAGAAGATTTTCATAAAATTTTGAACCAAGAAGATTAGTTCTTGAGTTTTTAACTATAAAATACGAATTTCAAATCAAAACTGGATTTGGTAAGTTTCCAAATGATTGTAACCAAAAATAAAACGAATTAATAGAATTTTTCAACCAAAAGTAGTTAAATTTCTGACAAAAATATGACTTTTTAATTAAATTGTTAAGCAAATAGTAGAATTTATTCAACCGAGCGAGTTGATCTACAAAACAAAAATATAATAGTTAACTTAAAAAATAAAGCTTAACCAAGAATAGTTCGATTATATTATTATTTTATATTAATTCAGTTTAAGTTCTTATGCGAAGAAAGAAAAAAAGGGGGACATTTATGGAAAATAGCGGAAAAGTAAAAATTCATAAAGTTCATAAAGAATTTGATTAAAAATATTCTTATACTAATATGAAAATATTAAATAGTTTTTACAGTTCAGTATTCATTGTTCGATTGACCATTTTAGAAAATTATAAAATTCAATTTATATTTAGTATTTTAAAATAGGAGAGGGGGTCAGCTTCAGTTTTACATGACATTTTAATGGGGTTTCACCGAAATATCACGGATTATCACAAGAGGGAGGGGTGTGACAAAAATCACTGAAAATAGCGTCACGTAACATATGGGTGCTCCCATAAACGCCTATTGGCAGCTAATATAAGATTAGTTATCTAATGGATTGTCATGTAGGCTGTAAGGGAAACCACCCTACTGTAAATAATGATTTACAGAAGATAATCTTAATTAACTGGAAAACTGGCAAAAAATGTTCATATTTTTCGTTTTTTTGTTTAATATAACATTTCAGCAAGGATTTTATATTTTCTAACGAAGTTCCACTGACATATTTTAACTAATTACTTAAATTGCGACCAGTTTTTATACATTAAATTTATTTGAAGTTTAACGAAGCATATATTCTAGTTTTCGTTCATAACTATCTAAAAAGAATAGTGTAAATTTTAAGTTATTAAGAGGCTCAGAAATTTTAATTGTTAATTATGGAGTCACTAGGAAAAGGTATTGTTTTTAGAAATAAGTTATGTTTTAGCGCTCTTCTATCATCATAATAATATGATATGAAGGTTAAAAATCTTGTACCAAAATAAACGTATTTTTATTGTAGGACACTAATAATAAATTGTCATTATCAAGAATTGAATAATCCATCATGTCTACTATCGGAGATAAAATGATAGGCATCTGCCTTTGAAGATTAACAACTCAGCCGAAAAGAAGTGCTAGTGCAATAAAGAAGTAGTCATATGAAAGCTAAAAGTGTTCTACGAAAATGAGCTTGAAGACGTTTATGTAAAAAATATGTTGTACTTTGCAGACTGAAAAAAGTGAGGAAAACTGTTATGAATACATTACAGTTGAGAAATAATGAAAATTATTGCTTAAAAGTACAAAAACATACAACTCTGTTATCTTCAGTTCTAATCAAGATATTAAAGCGATACAAACTGCAAAATGTAACGGATAGGCTCAGTAATTATGTGCATTCATCCGGAAGGATGATTAGTCTTAGGATGATAGTCCTATTTTTTGCGAAAATCGCGATATATTTAGACATTTTTTTGGAAAACGGGCTGCTTTCTGGCACTTGTTTTCCAACAAAAAATTTTATTACAAATATCGCGATTTTCACAAACAATAAGACTATCAAATTCTTCCGGATGATTGAAGATAATTACTGAGCCTATCCGTTACAGTTTGCAGTTTGAATTGCTATAATAGAACTGTAGTTAATATAGCTGTACATTTTTGTTTTTTTTAAGCAAGAATGTTTATTATTTCTCAGATTTCTCAATTCCAATGTGTTCACAACAGTTTTCCTCATAGTCATGAATTTTTTTCAAATTTTTCACATTCCCTCTTGTATAAGAAATAACATTGTAAACTCGACTGTTCTTAAATATACCCGAAAATCCTTACTTTTTTTTTATACATTTTTCAGTCTGCAAAGCACAAATATCACTGTTGTTTTATTGCGCTACCATTTTTTTTTGGCTGAGTTGCTATACCAGAAATGATTATCTATTTATGGACAGTGGTGCCAAAATCATACCCTTCCCAATGTTTAATGAAAATGTTCAATACAGCTAACTGAATAATTTTGTAATATTTTTTTCTATGCGAACATTCGTTTGAATATCTAAGCTTTTTTTTTTAATAACGAAAATCTTTCTTTATTTTTGAAACTAATGCAGTTAAGTCTCAGTGAACACAAACCAGTGTTTCCAGTTGTTTCAAGAAACATCCTTTTGGAACACAAGGCCATTTTCTCTAGGTGGAACATCAAACGTTTTCAGAATATTATGTGGCCTGACTGAGAACAGTTTTTGGGACATTCAAAGTTTTAAATTATGTTTGTAAATTTCGTGCCCACTTTGTCTTGAACATACAAGTCAAATGATGTTATTTGCACGTTCCAAAAACCGTCCTGAATCAGGACAAATAAATTTCTGAAAAGTCTCACGTTCCAAATAGAACATTGTATGTTTAAGGAACATTATTTGGACTGACTTAGGATGTTTTTGAGCCGTTCTAATGAGGTCCTTTAACATTTGTGCCCACTGGGTGGTTTTCCTCTGATTTGTGTCTGTAAATGAAGAAGGCGGGTGAATTTTACCTGACACAGAGGAGAACTGCAGCCCTCATAGCTGCAAAATTGGAAAAGGATCTTCTTTCCTTGATCCTTTGAACAAAGATTGGCCACCAGTAAGAGGAGCAAGATAAACCTAAGGTCTAACTTGGCAGCCCTAGGCCTAGGGCCCTAGGCTTAGTTAGTATGAGATATATATGTGTATATAAATGCATGGGGGGCACGTCTTTCCCCTATGCCTATGCTTTTTCAAGGACAAATGATATCCAACATCCGTCCGGTCAGTTATATCCCTCACTCCAAAGACGCTTCTGACTGTACAAACCACCTGTAAGGATAACCTAAATTACCATATCAGACTTCACAATCTTTCCCCTTTTTCTTTCATTCCCTCCCCTCCTTCTAAAGAATTTCTCCCTTTTCCTTTGTTTTCAAGAAATTTCATCCTTTTTTCCTTTGAAATCGGAAATGAATTCATGTAACGCAATAAGAAACTCTAACGAGTTTTACCTGAAAGTTGTTTCTTTTTGGTTGACAAATCTACTATTACATGTTTGGTTCAGAATTTATCTGCTTTGGTTAAAAATTCTACTGTTTGGTTCGACATTCGCCTTTTTCATTAGAATTTTTTTTTTATGGAAAAGTCATCTTTCTTGGATGCAAATTCAAGTTTCTTCTAAAAAAAATTGTCTTTGGTTTATGAAACAAAATTTCTTGGTGAAAAATTTAATTATTTTGGTCAAATATTCAACTATTTTATTGAGCATTTTTTTAAATTAAAACTTTGTCCGTTTGAATTGGAAATTTATAATTTTTGATTAAAAATTCATCTGTCTTGCTTGAAAGTTAATTATTTGGTTGTAAATAAAACTGTTTGTTTGAAAATTATTTTTTTTAATACACAAAATTTTTTTTTATAAATTCATCTTTCTTGATTGATAATAATCTTCTTTTCTCGTAAAATATTGATCTTAGGTAAAAATTCATCAATTTTTTTTTAATTCACTTCACTTCATTCAATTCACTTCAATTCTACTGCCTTCTAAAAAATTCGTCACTGTTGCTTACAAGTCCAATTATTTTGTTACAAATACTTTCCGAATACTTTGCAAAAATTTTCATCTTAAGAAGTCAAATATTTTGATGAAAATTCGTCACTTTTTAATCAACTATTTGGGTAAAAAATTCCAACTTTTTGGTTAAAAATGATCTTTTTTTAAAATTCAACTGCATTCTAAAAAGTTAGTTTTTTTGCTTAAAAGTTTAACTATTTTGTTTTAAATTAACCTATTTAGATAATTAATCGGTTTATAGTTTTAAATTTATCTCTTTGATTGAAAAGTGTATACTATTTGGTAGAAAATTCATCAGTTTTATTAAAAATTCATGTTTGTGAAGATTCTTAATTTTAGTTCAAAATTCATCTCTGGTTAGAAATTTTTTTTTTATATATAGAAAATTCATCTTTTTGGTCAGAAATTTTTTTTTATAGAAAATTCATCTTTCTTGGTTGAAAATTCAACTTTCTTCTAAAAAAATTGTCTTTGGTTTATGAAACAAAACTGCTTGGTGGAAAATTTAATTTTTTCATTAAAAATTCTAATTTTTTCGTTGAAAAATCGTTTATTTTTGGTCAAACATTCAATTATTTTGTTGTTCGCTAAAAATTTATCATTTTCAATCGTAATTTCAAGTATTTTGTTCAAAATTCATATGCCTTGTTGGAAAGTTTGATTGAAAATAATCTTTCTTTTTTTTTTTTTTTTAATAAAATACTTATCTTTTTTAGTTAAAGATTCATCAATTTTGTTTCAAATTCCCTTATTTTGGTAAAAAATTTAACTTTTTGGTTGAAAATGAACTGTTGTGTTGAATGAACTTTTCATCTTAAAAAATTAAATCTTTATTTATTGAAAATTCGTCACTTTTTAATCAAATATTTGGGTAAAAAAATTCCAACTTCTTGGTTGAAAACGAACTTTTTTTAAAAATTCAACTGCCTTCTAAAAATTTCATTTCCTTTGCTTGAAAGTTTAACTATTTTGTTGTAACTAAACCTATTTAGATAATTAATCAGTGTATTTTGTTGAAAATTTATCTCTTTTGGTTATAAATTTTGCTGCTTGGTAGAAAATTCTTTAGTTTTTATTAAAAAGTCATTTTTGTAATGTCATTAATGTAATTAATTTTTTTTGTTAAAATTTAATTATTTTAACTGCCAGTTATTTGTTGAAAATTAGTCGTTTTTGGTAAAAAAAATTAATCTTTTTCGATGAAAATTCAACAATTTTGTTTTTAAAAAAATCGTTTTTGGTTAGAAAATTGGCATTCAGGGCTTAGGCGGAGTAATATCCTTCATAATTTTATGTAATTAAGAGTAATTCTATGCAATCGAGAGTAATCTTATGTAACCCAAGGTATTTCTCTCTATAGAGCTAATCCACGATAATCCGAAATAATCTATCTCAATCCGCTGTACCGCATTTTTGAAAGTTGTTTTCCCCTCGTATTTCCAAGTTCTCAATTCCAAGTAATTGATAAAAATGAGTAAACTGAAATAAAAATTTATTGCTTCTGTTTCAGATATATTGTTCTTATCTTGATGTGTGTAATCCAGATAAAAAAATTAGGATACTAAGTAGGAAAAAAATACATTCTTGAATTTATGAGAGCGGAGTCAATGTGCTGCAGAAATTGTAAACATATTTTTTTTTTATCTTGAATAATTAAAGATCAGGCATCGTATGATTCTGAATTAGTAGCTTATCTTATCATATGACGAGTATTGTTTTAACTGATCCATTAGTTACCCATAGAAAGGAAAAAACAAACTTTTTGTATGAAATTAAGTAAATGGTTTCGGACAATAATAAAACAAGTGAACACTTAAAATGAGTTTTTAAAAAATTATCAAAATGTGTGAGTGACACGAGAATAGAGTGCAAAAGTTTATTTCTAAAATTCGCCAATGCGCAGAGATATGGCAACATGGGAAGCCGGGCGGCCTCCCCCGAAAAAAAACATCTGTCGGGGAGAAAACCTGAACGTCCGCCACGTTCGGGCGTTCAATTCTTTTTTCCGATATGTATAGACATAGAGCCCTCGCGACAATGGCTCTTTATAACACGTACTCTTTTTCAATTTTCCGAATGGACTTATCATTCTGAGTTGAAAGAGGAAATTTGCGATAAGACCTGTAATAAAGTCTTTTGAAATTCCTAGTTGGAACAGTAAATTAAAAAAAAACGGTAATGATTGTTTTATCTTCTATCAGAGGAAAAGTTGCCTTAAAACAAAAGCTTCGTTCTCTTGACTATAATAATAATAAAAAAAACTTTAGAGAAATTCGTAAAAACGAAATCAGAAAGTCAAACTTTCTTCGATCGTCCCATATTCAAAATGGGAAGAACTATATTCCTTTATTCCACTCGGTCTTACGATCCATTTTACATTCTCAAATTCTCTTCACTTTTTTTCTTTTGTATCGTGTGAAAGATTGAAAAGAAATCTTTTTTTCATGAATAATTTTATGCAAAAGAAACATGAAAAAGATTCAGATTTAAAAAAGAGATTTCCAAACTACCTCACTTTTCAGCTCATCGGAGACAAATGTAACCAATAGGAAAAACTAATGGTTATGACAAATGAATGTACCAGAAAAAAATATTTTTATTGATATTAATTAAAAGTTGATTAAGTCTACAATATAAGTAATATCTTAAGTGAGAAAATAATTATTCTATAAAAGAATGTTTTTACTTTATATTAAAGAAAGTTAATTTTGTGAAGTGCCTTTTTAAATTAATAGCTTTTTTACCTTCCCTCTTTGTAAATAACATCTCCATGAATTGTCTCTTTTTCTGATCTCTCTCATGATAAAGAATTTTAATATCATTCCAATTGCAGTCATGACCATGTGTAATTTCATGCCTTGAAAGTACTGAGTGATATCTAGAATTTCTGTGAATTTGATTAGTTTGAACAATTATTTTCATTTTATTTCCTAAGTGAATTGCCCTTCGCATCTGCCCTATATAAACTGCATTGCAATCTTTGCAATTAACCTTGTAATTTACACATTTTTTATCCAGCGTTTCATGTCTATCTTTGAGATCTTTGAGATTTCTCCAAAATATGGAAAAACAATACTGTTAAATGTATTATAATCTTCTTTATTTATTTTATTTTGATCATTTATTTTGTTTTTTATATTTTTTATTGTGTTATGCACATTCTTTAAAAAAAAACATAATGGTTAAGAAAGAGAATTTGTTTACATACTTCAATGTGTTTTTTTTCGTGGAATTTTGGATTTGATAACTTAAGGACTATGTTAATCAAATGTTTAATAACTCCTATCTTGTTATTAATAGAGCAAAAAGTTTTTCTATGCCAATTTGATTATATATTCATCACATTCAAAAAGTGTATCTGTGAATTACAATATTTCATACTCAAATTTAAGAGAGTTTACAAAATGTTGCAGTATTTACATATAGTTTTTCTTTGTTTATTTTCTTTTTTTAAATAAAAACTAATTGTTTTATTGATGACAAAAATCTTGTTAAGAAAAACTTTTCATAAGATTGTTGATCTGAATTTTTTTCTAATTAGGTAAAATTGTTTTGATATTTTTTACAGGTACTCTAATCTCATCAATCCCATTACCCCAATTTCGGTCTATTTCAATAAAATCCATTATTCTCAACAAACACAATCAATTTTAAAACATTTTTGTAAGATAAAGTTTGTCGCAAAAGAATAATTATTACTTTTGACAGTTTCTGTTTGAGTACAATAAATTTAAGAGGAAATTACATTTGTGTCAAGACACATCCTTTTGGCACAAGAGAATATTTCTCTGTATTTTTGAAATCTTCCTGGAATCTTGGTCTAATCATTTTAAATCTTACGAAAAACCTTATGAAATATTTTTCCTAATTTTTAAAATCGTACAAATCTTTCTGACAGTTTTATGAAATCGTTTCAATATCATGTGAACATCCTGATATTTTTGCAAACTTTTCTGAAATTGTGAGTTGGAATGGTGAATTTCGAAAAAAAAGATAACTACAATTTTTACTTGAAACAGGGAATTTTTTCAATTGTTCTAAAATTGTTGTCTAATCTTTTAAATTTTGTTGATTGTTTTTTAAAGATTTTTCAAATATTTCTGCAGTCTTTGATGAAATCTTGTATAATGTTGTGAATTTATTTAAATATTTGTGAAATGCAACAGGGAATTTTCAAAACAACTATAATAATTATATTATTTTCGAAATCTTCCTAAAATATTTGTCTAATATTCTAAATCCTTTTAAAATCTTTGTGAAATCTTCTTTAATATTTCTGACAATTTTGAAATCTGTGAAAATTTCTGAAATCTGAGTTGGAACTGTGAATTTTCGAAAAAATTGTAATTTTCACTTGGAACAGGGATTTGTCTGAAAGAATTATGATTCAAGTTAGAACAGGGAATTTTTAAATATAACTATAATAATTGTGTAATGTTTGAAACTTTTTAAATATTTTTTAAATCTTTGATGAAATCTTGTATAATGTTGTGAATTTATTTAACTATTTGTGAAATGCAAAAGGGAATTTTAAAAAAAACTATAATAATTGAAGAAATCAAAAATTCGCCTTCCATGGTTTAATGAAAGAAAAATTTTCTTCGATGTATGAAGGCAAATGAGTTAAAACAAAACCCATATTATTTGGTCAATTTTGGTGTGCGACGTTTCGTTGACATTGGTTCGCCAACCTCATCAGGCTAATTTATTAAAATAAAGAAACACTACATATATAATCAATATTTTTACAGGTACACAGTATAAGTTAAAAAAAAATAGTGTACAATTTTGTTGACAGAGCTATATTATTATCTCACAATAATTTTCACTCCAATAATTTAAAAATAATCACACAGTTATTGATCAATAATGATTATCCAATTGGTTTTATCAAGAAAAATATTAAACTCCGCATGAACAAAATTAAATATCACTCTCACAAGGTAGTACATAATAATCAGATTTGTTCCAATCAACTTAAAGTTTGTCTTCCGTTCTCTAATAATTTTCTACATTTGTCCAAGATGTTGAAAAGTTATAATATTACCACGATACCTACAATTAAAAAAAGTTTAAGTTCTATGATAAAATTGAGCAAAGATACTTCTAAAAAAAATGGGATGAAACGAATTTAGTTTATAAATTTTCTTGTAAACAATGTCCTGCATCTTATGTTGGTGAAACAAAAACATTATTAAAAATCCGTATTAACGAACATATCAATAATAAAAAAGCAGAATTGGTTGTTTATAAACATCAATATAATTTTGGTCACACATTTGATTGGGACAATGCAAAAATTATAGATGGAGAACCTAACTATGAAAGAAGAATTATTTTAGAGATGATCTATATAAATAGCAATTCTAATAACATTAATAAAAAAGAAGATATTCATGGTCTTAGCAAAATATATATTTCATTATTACAGAAATTAAATTTAGGTGTTTAACTTTTCATAAGAAAGAATTAAATTTGTCCTATCCACGAATTTATGTACGAGTACGTGCGTATGTTAACGACACAATGGTTTGTCTCTTCAGTTGACTTTAGACGGTCATTTCAATCGGACCAAAACGCGTCCTTCATATTTAACTTAATTTAGACGCCTTAAAAATTTATGTTTTAACTAGTAAATGTCAACGGTAATTTATTTTTTTAATTTGTTTTTAACTTATACTGTGCACCTGTAAAAATATTGACTATATATGTAGTGTTTCTTTATTTTAATAAATTAGCCTGATGAGGTTGGCGAACCAATGTCAACGAAACGTCGCACATCACACTTGACCAAATAATATGAGTTTGTTTTAACTCATTTTCCTTCATCCATCGAAGAAAATTTTCTTTACCTATAATAATTAATTGTATTATCTTCGAAATCTATCTAAAATATTTGTCTAATATTCTAAATATTTTTGAAATCTTTTTTAATATTTATGAAATATTTCTGAGTACATCCTTAATCGAAAAATTTTTGAATTGAACTCTGATGCACTCACGCAAAAGGAGTTTGTAATTTCGTTATTTTAAATTTTTGTCCCCGTACCATAATAATATTTTGAAAATTTTAACAACATTGCCAAAGGTGAAGGCAATTTGTCTGTTTTTTGAGCAGGTATTGCAAAAAAATATCATAAGTTTCAATGTTTTATTAAATTTTAGGCAATATCCGAAATTATCAACGTTTTGTAAGGTTCCTATAGGCTAACAGCTTACAAGAGTACAAGAATATGTTTCATAGATTTACGAAACTAATGTTTTTATCCCAAATAATATTGCAATTTTTTCAACTTTCTTGTTACAACTTTATATTCTTGCACTGCGACATGGTTTTTTTTTTAGATATATTCTCATAAGCTGTGTACAAAGAATAGGGCAGATTTTTTAAATATTTTTATGAGCCGTATACAAAGAATAGTGCAATTTTTAAAAACTTTTTTGTTACAATTTAAGTTCTTGCACTGTGACAAGAATTTTTTAGATATATTCTCATAAGCTGCGTAAAAGTGTTTATATATTGTATAAAAATGTAAATCTCAGGGATATTATTTCTCTGAAGTTGGATAATTTTTATCCGGTTCATAATAAAAATTATCTGCCGTCGGATAATTGTAGTTTCCAATTGTTTGCAGCGTTGGGCGTCTGGGATTTACTGCGAAATAATCTAGATGGACGAACACAAATAAATATTCTTATGTTATTATGTATCTGCATTATTTTTTCATCTTCCTAATAAGAATCTTTATTTGGTGAAAATTTTTCCATATGTTTTAAGGGTCACTCGACACGATCCAACCATTTAAAAAAGTAAAAAATATTTTTATTGTTTTTTGGCAATTTTAAGTAAAAAAGTGAATTTTCCCAGTGTTATTGGGACTTATTCTAGTAAAGTATGAGGGACGTTTTTTTCAATATCAGGTTGCAAAAAATTGCAACACTTGTGAATTATTTTTCATGCAGATTTATAGATGTTGCTTCAGTTTACTTTTTTTTACTCTTTCTGAATAGAACTATTCCTCAAAATGGATACATAATAGTTTTTTGGGTCGCTGATTGTGAATTTACGATCAGATTCACGAAATTCAAAATGGCGTGTCCAATATGGCGGAAATTATTATATATATCCTCTATTTTAAATTTCGCGAATTCGCAATCAGTGACCTCGAGAAGCCTTGTAAACAGTTTTTCATACAAAAGTGGGAATTCTTTTAAAAAATAGTCCGCCATCTTGGATCCACCATTTTTAATTTTACAAAGCTGATAGCAAATTCGTGATCAGCAACCCAAAAAACTATTATGTTTAATTAATAATTAGGAATAATTCTATTCAGAAAGAGTAAAAAAAATAAATTGAAGAAACATCTATATATATGAAATAAAAATAATTCAAGTGTTACAAAACATCCTCCATATTTTTCTAGTAAAAGTCCCAATAACACGTTCCGTGCTATTCTTAACATAATAGAGCGATTTTTGCGCACAGAAGTTAATAATATTATGAAATTTTGTTACCTAATTGCATTAACCATACATAAGTATTAATTTTAATTTTATAAAAGGGAACAATAAATAAAGTTGTAGGGCTAGTAAGAAAATGCTTTATAATATTATTATTTTTAATATAAAAAAAATAAATTAATTCATTTTATTTTGAGATTGGAAAATCATCAAATTTTCAAGAATAATTTTATGCCTAAAAACACGAAAAAAATTCTATCATTAA
>JAAAKG020166001.1:0-28342 GCA_010014905.2 Druon quercuslanigerum
ATTTATAAAGGATAAGTTTTTAACCAAAATTAGAAAAATTTAAATTTTCAGTTAAAATAGTTGCATTTTTCAATAAATATAATTTTCAACCTGAGATATGAATTTTAAACAAAAAATTTTCTTTCAACAACCAATAAACATCTAATAATAAATATTAAAAAAAAGAATTTTTTATTTTTAAAAAACGGTTAAATTTGACAAAATGGCGAGCTTAAAAAATTCCAAATCCTGAAACAAAAAGAGTTTCATTTTCAACCTAGATGTTGACAGTTAAACCAAAAGGGATGAACTCTCAAACATAAAACTTAACATTTTATTAAAAAAGGTGAATTTTTAACAAAATACGCATACATTTTTATTCAGAAAAGATCAATTTTCAACTTGAAACATAAATTTTTAAGTAAAAATAGATTAATCATAAATTCATACTGGAAACTTAATTCTCATTAAAAAAATCTGCAGAATAGCTAAATTTGCAACCAGAAACTTAATTTTTGTGTCGAGAAGAATAATTTTTGATCTAAAAGGACGGATGATCAACAAAACACATTCATTATCAACAAAATACTTTTATTTTTAACTAAAAAACATGAGTTTTTAACGAAGTAGTTTAATTTATACCTGAACAAAAACATTTTACCCAGAAATGGCACAGTTAAATTTGATGTTAAAGAATTGATTTTCTACCGAAAATTAAGCAAATTTTAAACAAAGTAGTTGCATATTCAACAAAATAATTACATTTTTAATCAAATCAGATGAATTCCGGACACAAAATTTAGTGGTAGACTTTTCATGAACAAAAATTAACTTTAAACTAAGAGTAGTTTGATTCTATTATTGGGTTCTATTCTTTCATGTAACATTTAAGCTCAAAGCCGAGAAAAAGAAAAAATTTATTAAAAACGGAAAAGAATATTAAAAAGAAAAAAGAAAAAAAAGAATATTATTTTTTTTAAACTCTCCTCTGTTCATGTACTTGAGATCTCCAAATCGCGATTCGCCTTCGGAATCTTTCCTCCTGGTGTGGACAAGACGGACTTTTGAAGAGAAAGAGAGAGAGAGAGAGAATCACAGGGGCGAATAAGTGGGCAAGAAAAGGAAAGGTCGAGAACAAGATTCTTCCGCGGGATTTTTATTGCTTCATTTGTCGCCACCGATCGCATAAAACTAAACCAGGAGATGGCCCTTTAGTGGGGACTGGGGACACTCGCATTCCTCGATGGGCGCTGGGCTTAAACGTGAAAAGATTTCAGAAAAAGGATCTATCTCTACCTCGATAATTCTTCTTTATTTAAATATTTCACAATATATGTTGGCTTTTGCATCAAACTCCTTTAAATACAGAAATGATAAAAAGGAATGATAGGTGATTCATTAGGACTGCTGCACAGTCAATTAAGTCACTTTTACTCACTTTTTTTCTCATACCACTTTTTAGTCACTCTTTAGGTTTAGGGTTTCATAGCTCCGGGCAGAAACCCTCATAGTTTCGGTCGAGGTGGCCGTCGTAGTTTTTTACTAGAAGGGGCAGTATGGGAAATTACGGGAAGGAAAAGTAGAGGGCTAGAGGAGAAATGAAAGGATAAGTAGAGGAAGTGAAAGGAAATTACTAAGAAATAGGCGAGAAATTGGAAGTAGGGGGAGGGGAGTCTTGACTAGAGTAGTTAGCAATTGAGGAAGTAAGGAAGGAAGCAGTATGACATGGGAGGGTAAGCGATGGAACTGTGTGAGAAGGGGAAATAGCGGAAAGTAGGATGAGAGGGGTAAAGGCATGAAAAATTTTGAAAATAAAGCTTTGCGGCTACCAAGATTAGGCTGTGACAGGCCTGTAGATGATTGAATATAGGTGAACTTTTTCTGTCAAGCAGTGTGAATAAAACTGAATATTTTTGTGTTGCAGAAACCGTAACAGCGCTAGCTCGCCAGTCGGAGAACAAAACGCTGATTCTCTTCGACCAGGTGTATCGATCAATGGCCGTGATGAGTAAGCCGTCGATCGAGGCCCTCTATCATGCAATGGTGGAATATGTCTCGCCCAGGAACACACCTGACATCCTCCAGCAGCCTCTGTCCCGCGACATGCTGCAGGAGCGATTTGCCGAGTTCTTCATGCGACTCTTCCCGATCGCCTACCACCGGACCGTCAATCCGAGTCAGCAGGATTTCACCGACAAGTTCAAGGATTGCCTCTATAAAGCGATGGACGAGATTCAGCCGTTTGGCGACATCCCCAAGCAAATCTCACGCTCAGTCGGAAAGAGTCTTGAAGCCACCAGAGTGTTGGTTCAAGCTCTTACAATTGGCAAAACTGTCCTCGATAAAACGGACAGTGTGCTTTTCTCCGGAACTAGTCTTCAGCAAGAAAGTTGCTACAGAGCTTTACTTCGCATGACGCACTGTCCCAAGTGCAAGGGCATTTCCTCCTCAGTCAAACCTTGCAAGGGTTTTTGCACCAATGTTGTCAGGTGAGAATTATGTTTAAAAATTAGATGAAATAGAAGGGTTTTCGTAGTATGTTAGGACGTTAATCTAGTCGTTCAAATCTCCCCTCTACCCCTCGCATCACAACTCCTATTATATCCTGTTCTATCCGAATCCGTAGGTTGAACACTATTATATTGAATTCAGGCTTATACCAATTTAAGAATTTTTTTCAATTCTTCTGAAATGTTTTAGGGCATTTTAAAAGATTTCAAGAAATGTTTAACAGATTGCACAATAATTTGAAGAGATTTCAAACGATTTTAAATACTTTTCAAGATATTTTCAAAATATTTCAATTATTTCAAGGGATATCAACAGATTTTAAGGGATTTCCAAAGATATAAAAGGATTTAAAATGTTTTAGGGTATTTTCAAAGATACAAAGGCTTCTTAAGTGATCATTTAAGTGACTTCATGTGAGGTTTTAAAGTAATTCCTGGAAATACGGAAAACATGGAACTATTTTATAGGGCCTATCAGCTTTTAGATCAGTTTGAAAGATTCCAAGGAATGTTATCAGATTTCCGTGTATTTCAATGAATTGAAAACCTTTCAAGGTATTTTTAGAAATTTTCCAAAATTTCAGAAAATATCCTCAGAATCCATGTTTTGAAATTTTTAAGAATTTATTCACAAAAATCCGGCATTTAGTATTATTTTATATATTTTATTCCATAATATTTTCCTAGATTGTAAACATTTTATGATATTTTCAAAGATTCCAAGGATTTTTGAATGGATTTCAAATGATTGTAAAGATTTTAGCGTAATTTAAACAATATCAAAGAATTTTCAAGATCTGTAAAAAGTTCCAAGATATTTAAAAGGATTTAAAATATTGTAGGGTATTTTAAAATATTACAAGAAATTTTCATATAATTTCAGTAATTTAATGGAACTTTAAATTATTTCAAATATTTCAAGGTATTTTAAATTTCCTAAGGATTTTGTCATGGACTGCAATAGTTTAACGGTATATCAGTGAGTTTAAAATATTTTAAGGTACTCAAAAATATTATTTTTTTATTATATTTTATTTTATTATCAAGATTATTCACTAGACTTAAGGGATTTCGTAGGATTTCAAATATTTAAAATTATCTTAAGGTATTGCCAAAGATGGTAAAGAATTGAAAAGATTTTAGGATATTTAAAAATATTCTAAGGAATTTGAAATTGATTTTAATAATAAGAGAGGGATTTTAAAAAATGTCGAAAAATTAAAAATACATTGGGTAATATAAAAACTTCGCAGGAATTTTCATGAAATTGGAACTCCAAGGGGTTTTAAAAGACTGTCGAAGATTTGAAATATTGTAGGGTATTTATATAGATTTCAATGGATTTTATAAGATTTTTTGAGGATTTCAAATCAATTTTCCAGGGTTTCAGAAAATATGAGATTTTATAGAATTGCACGGAATTTTATAATTTTTTAAATGGATTTTAAAGAATGTATTTACAACAAAATGAGGGATTTCGTAAGGGTTTTAAAGATTTGTAGATGTTTATAAACATTGTTTACAGTTCATTTGAATTTATTTGGGACTTACCCTGAATTCTTTTTAATTTTTAAAATTCACTTGAATTCTTCGAAATCCTCTAAATCCTATTTATTTCATTAGATTTTTGGAAATTTTAATTAATATTAATTACAATTTAATATTAATTCTTAGGAATTTAATACAAAAAATTGGAATCACCTTGAATTTTTCTAAACTGAATTCGAGCTTATTGAATTTAATAGGTTGGATTCCTTTATATTTAAAATTTTTTTCCAATTCACTTGAATTTGTTTAACATAGCTCTTAATTTATGCCGATTCGGGGGAAATCGATACTCTTTTGAATTAACATTTTTTTTTTTTAATCAATCTGAATTTAAATTTATCCAGAATTTGTTCAAATTTATTTGGGATTCTCATAATATGTTTAAAAAGTAAATTAGGCCGTGACAACCCTGGAAATAATAAAACTAAAAACCTACTTTTGTTGCTTTCCCTACCCCTCGATGCTCCCCCTCCCGCACTTAGGTTCCCTCTCCACTCATAATTCCCCTCGCCACTTACAATTCTCCTCCTCGTCCTTAGTTCCCCTTCTCCTATGTTAACTGCCCTCACTAACTTTCTGTAACCTTTTCACTTTTCCGCACACGTACTTCCTACTCTTCTAACTTCACGTAATTCCCCTACTATCCTTCTCCCCTCAGTTGCTTCTCCCTCTCTCATTTACCTACCCTCACTCTTTATTCCTCTGCTTGCATTTAATTCCCCCTCTCCTAGTTCCTTTACCCTTACTTACTTCACTTCCCCTCTCTTATTCTCTCCGTTCCTATTTACTTCATTCCTAACATACTTTGCTTTCCCTACAATCCGTCTTTCCTACTTCTCCTCGCACTTATTCCTCTACCATTTCATCTACCCTCACTTCGCCTCCTGCTTCATAATTCCCCTTCCGACTCTTGATTCTCCTCCTTACACTTACTTCCCTCTCCTATTTCTCCCATCTCTCTTACTCCCTCAGAAGTTATTTCCTTCCCTTACAACCTCTCTTACTTTCTCTACCATTCTCCTCTCCTACACTCCCTTCCCGCACTTATACATGCAACCCCATCTTCCCTTTTTCACCTACTCTCCCTTCCCCAATCTTAACTAATCCCAACTTTTGATTTCCCAAACTCGCACTTCTGCCTTTCACTCCCGGAAAAAAGTGCGATGAACGATCGGACACCCGACCGAAACTATAACTGTTTCCGGCTTGGGCTACGAAACTCTATAAATAATGTCTTGTAAATTTAAAAGATTGGAAATCTTGTCATTGTTAATGTAGCTTTACTATATGAAGTCGATCAACTAATGAGATACGAAATAAAATTTTCAGGGGTTGCCTGACGGAACCGGCATCGGAACTCGACCTTGCATGGTCCGGGTACGTGGAAACCGTCGAAAGACTGGTTGTTGCTGTCGACGGTGTTAGCGATACTCTCGGCTTGAACGCCGAAAGGGCGGTCAGACAGCTGGACACCCGCATTTCGGACGCCATTATGCACGCGATGGAGAACGGGCCCGCTCTCGAGGAAAAGGTCAGTCCAAAAAGAGCAAATCTCTGAATCAGCTGAATCCCCAACCTCCTACCTACCTCACAACTTCAACTACCCCTCCCCTCTTTCTTTACCTTCCCGAGTTCCAGGTTTGCCTACCCAACCTCTTAATCTTAATCCTAAATCCTATTTAGATAAAGCATCTATTCCCCAAGATAAATCTCAGATCCCTCGCTAATCAGTTTCAGGAAGTTTTAATTATGCAGGAAGAGCTTACTGAATATTAAATCCGACCTCCTCACATAGATTCCTCCATCCGAAAAAGAAGGTCGAACCTGCTGCCAGGGAAATTAGTAATTAGAGAGGAAAATGAAGTTCCGTAAGGCGAGTGATATCGAATAATTTTCTCATGATGGTTATTATCGCCGATTGGTTCCAACCAGTGACGCTGATGGGTTATTGGTTCGGATTATTGGAAACGTATTTTCCGTTATCCCTGCACTTTGTTCGCGATGAATAGCTAAAAAACGTTTCATCTCGCATTCCGTTTGAATATACCGTTCCCGAGTCCTAGTCGGTTGAGTTATTAACATTACCGGCGATCGTCCGTGAAAGCACACTCTACATCCCTTCTCGTTGAGCAGTTTAGCTTTAATGTTGCCATCGATTTGCAGCTGACAAAACACATTTCTTACCATTACATGCGTCTTTGCGCTTTACTTGGAGATTGGAATGCCAATGTTACTTCAGTGACGCAGCGAAAACACAGTGGGCGAGAACGGCCCTCATCCAATCATCGCTCAAAACGATATATGGCTGTATAAAACTGTCATACACTCTGATTTGAGGTTTGGGCCCATTCTGCTCGTCAAATTAGCGCTCTCGAGAGCGCCACAAATTATCATGTCTACTACTTATTTGGAGACTTGAATAACTTTCAGCTAATTAGTATTACGAAAAAAGAAATCTTGTTATTCAATCCGCTCGGTTGGAACTTTGACGAAGGACCCCTCACCAAATTTAAAGGATATGTCTATTATCGAAATGTTTTGTCCTTCTCAAATACGGTTTGTTAGGTTTGGGTTGATGCCTAATATTTTGGAAAACCGACCCACTGCAACAAAAGTTTCCTATCCATGAACATGACAGATTCTGGATTTTGTGTAACCAGGATGTTTGGGGGTTGCTTTAACATCCTCTAAACAATCAAGCAAGGAAACATACACTTTATAAGACACCAAACCGAGGGATATTTTTTGATGAAACTACTGAGGTAGGAAATCTTCTAATATTCTCTCTCAAAAATAAATGTGGAAAACGTCTTAAGGGTTGCTTTAACATCCCTTAATGAATTAAACAAGGAAATCAAAATTCTGTTTGATATTTATTAAATGGGACATCAAGAATTGGATGACGAATCCACGGGGAAATCTTACAGAGACAGAGGATGTGGTGTCTCGTTCCTCTATTTGACCTCATTACAATGAGCCGCGAAAAAAAAATCGAAAAAAAAGTATAATGTTATAATGTAAAAAGTACGTAATAATTTTAATGTGCAATAATTGGATTATCCAATGATTTAAGAGTCTGTTGTCTTTTGGTTTTCGTAATACCGTAAATGTGGGAGGTTGACCTACACTACTGACGGATAGTATCGGACCGCTAACCGGGTAACCCAATAAAAATTAGCCTTGACTTTGAAGGTGATGGCGCCTTCCAGAATATAGATATAAATATTTTTGAAACTCCGTTGGGAAGATTATTAAATTCTGCGTTAAATGAGAGCTAATTAAAATAATGTTGCCTCGTGGGGATTTCATTATTACGTGTGAAAAACGAATATAAAATTTTAATATTTTAGTAATTACGTACTTCAGTTTCAAATTTTGACAGAAGTTAGGTAAATGACTCTATTGATTTTATATTTTACACCATTGATCTCTAGGATTTGGCCTTTAAATTGAATAACTTTTTTTGTGCGAGCATGATATATTTAAAATATATTACCACTACTTGGTTTGACAAGTTTCCTCAAAATATGAATTTCATTTCTGTTAACTTTTCTTTTTTAGTTAAAAACTGATGTATTTTTTGGTAGAAAATTAATTTTATCAATTAAAAATTAATCTTTGTGCTTTAAAATTGCTTTTATTTTTTTGTTTCAACTTTTTTTTTAATGAACGTTTGATTATTCTATTTTCGATAGTAATTTAATCTTTTTCAGTTTTAAATTTAACTACTTGATTTAAGAATCATGTAATTTGTTAAAAAATCTTCTTAAAAAATAAAAAATTTTGCGAAAAAGTCATCTTTTTTGGTGAATATGCAACTATTTGATTAAAAGTTTAGTTTGTTTTTGTTGTTGACATTTTCTTGTAGAAAATTAATCTTCTTGGTTGAAAATTTATTTATTATTTTGAAAATGGAATTACTTTCTTAAAAATTGATGTTTTGGTTGACGATGCATAATTTTATTTGAAAATTCATTAGTTTGTTTAAAAATTTAAAAACAATTTTTTTTTTTGAGGATTCAATTATTTCGTTAAAAAATCGTTTTTTTTTTGCTGACTTCAGCTATTTTTGATTCAAAATTAAAATCTTTTTTGGTTACAATATCAAATATTACATATTTCTTTAAAAATTAATTTCTTTTGTTTAAACTGATTCTATTTATTAGAAATTAGAACATTTTGGTTAAAATCATTTCTTTGATTGAATTTTTAAATATTTTGTCAAAAAATCGTTTTTTTTGTTAAGAATTTTTAACTATTTTGTTGAAAAATCGTTATTTTTTGGTTAAAAATTAATTTTTAGCTGGTAATTTAACTATTTACTTTTTGGTGACATTTTTATCCTGTTTAGTTAGTAATTAATATTATAGTTGACAATTTAACTAGTTAGTTGTAAAATCGTTGTTTCTTTGGTTAAAAATTTATGTTTTAACTGAAAATTTCACAGTTGAAAATACAACAATTTCGCTCAAAATTCATATTTTTTGTGGACAATACATCTTTTTAAGTAGAAAGTGAATCTTTTTGATTAAAAATATATGTTAATAATTTAAAACTCAATTATTTGGTTAATACTTATCTGTAGTTTGTTGCAAATTACACCAATTTTTAAAACAGCATTCTTTTTAATTGAAAATTCAATTATTTGATTGAAAAAGCGTATTTTTGATTAAGGATTCAACTATATTGTTGAAAATCTATCTTTTGGGTTGATGATTCAACTATATTCTTCTTTTATTTGAAAAAACATCTCTTTGGATGAAAACTTAACTATTTGGTCGAAAAATATTTTTTTTTTTGTAAAAATTTATTTTTAACTCAAAATTAACCTGTTTCAGTCGAAGATACATCATTTTAGTTAAAAGTGAATCTTTCAGTTAAAAATTGATTTTTAATTTAAAGTTTAACTATTCAATTTAACAATTAACAATGTAACTATTAACAATTAACAATTAAACTATTTAAGATTATATATAAGTATAATAAAGATAAAAGAAATATAATAGTATATATTTAACAAATTAACTATTTATTTAACTTTAACAATATAACTATTCAATCCATTTTAATTGAAAATTCATATATTTTTTGGAAAATCATCTTTTACAGTATAAAATCAATCTTCTTGATTGATAATAATTCATGTTTCTTATTTAGACGGGATATTCCACAATAATTTTATCTAATCCAGAGTACACTGCAGTCCCGCTATAGAAACCGTTTCTCCTTCGTACAATCTCGGGACTCGCCGCACCATAAACAATCAGGGCTGTATGAAAAACGTCTGTTGGAATTTTGTCTTAAAAATATTTTATTTTTGTATTTTTGCTATTTTGGTTTTATAATGTCATAATAATCGTGGTGATGTTTTTTCTCGAAAATGAAACTTGATAAGAGTACTGATTTTTAAGTATGCATTTAAATATATCAGGGTGGTCATTTCCTAGTTTTTTCTCGATTAGCAAATATTTTTCACGGTCAATTAATAATAAAAAAGATTCGCGCGCTCTCACTGACTTGTACATGCTCTCAGAGATAGCATATTTCTTTAAAATAAACTGTGTTGAAGCACCTGATTTCACTTCGTCTAAAAGCTTACTTTTTCTCGGAAAAATAAACGCTTCCTCTAGTTTTCTTTAGACATTTTCGTAACGCGTACAACGTAAATCACTGAGTGACTCAAACCGAACCGAAGCGAAAGGGCTGCGACATTTTTGCAGCTGATTTGAAGCAGACGACACGATTAACCGCAGAGGGTACAGGCCGCTTTTTTGATACACTCCTGCCTCCTCTTGGACCACCTTGTCCTCTATAACGGGAACTTTTATTGCGGGACTGTAGTGTATTCCAATTTTGAGTAATCTTATGTTATCCAGAATAATTATTTGCATAAGAGGTAATCAAAGGTAATCCGATATGATTCGGAGTAATTGACAAGTTGTTCCACCCTCGATATCGTACAGATAAATAAGGCGTGTGTAGGAGAGGGAATGACAATCATCCCAGGTGGAGAAAATCATAAAGTCATGGTGCTTATTTGTTTTGAAATATTCTCTGGACGAAATACTGAAGAAAAGTTAATAGAGTCGTTAAGCAGGTTCAGCTCTGACACTAATTGTCAGTAGATAGCCATCTGGAATGAGATAAAGACCAAAGTTGAAAACTCAAACTAGGACTGCCTTTTGTTTTAGAGTAACAAAACGATTCTAATTAGATGATGTTGCAGCTGCGTTTTCCGGGTTGAGACGGTTGAGTTGAGAGCTCCTCGTTAACTGCTAAGTCCTAGGGACTTTTGAGCGAGGATGAGGTGTACAACTAAGAACTAAGAACGAAGGAACGAACGCATAGCTGAGCAGCACTAAACTTGGGAGTCGAAATCGAATCGAGATGGAGTAGTCGCAAGACCGGATGGGGGTGGAGTCGTTCGGAAAGTTCAGAAGACTCGCGCCGCGGCGAAATAGTTTTTTGCAGGCGCCTCCCTCCTCCGGATTCTTAATTCCTTACCTGTTAGGACCGGGTCGGACCTGTCGGAACCTGCGAGAGCATTGGCGGTGGGCCCGCCAGGGGGTCTTGGGACCCACGATTCCTCTAATAATTCCTCGCGGTCGGACAACATTCTGCGTGCATTACGTGTCTACATTCTGCATTCCACCTGGCCTTTGCCCCTTGGCTCCAGCCACTGGCCACATGACAGGCTTCACACTCTTTCCCCTATTACTCTTTTTTTTCTTCTTTTTTTAAAAAATAATTTCTCTTTTTTACCCCTGTTTTCAAGAAACTTACCCCATTTTTTCTCGCTTTTTTTTCGCCTCGAGGTAGTTGTGACAAAAACCAGGTTTCTGGGGGAAAAAATTTCGAGGATTTTAAGAGAAAAGACAATATTACTGATGATGCGATTTCAAATAATGACCATTAATTTTAAGAATGTTTTTTTTTTTATTCAATTTTTCCTCGTTGTTGCTTCTTAACAATTTTAGGGAAGGCCAATTTTTGTTTCCAATTTTAAAAGTAATTTTTTCCTTTACTAAAATCGTTAAAAACATTTTTTTCAAGAAAATATTTGGCAAACAAATAACTAGATTTGGAGATTATTTACTTATTTTCAAATTCAACCATTTTCAATTAATTGATAAAAAGTGATAATAAGAGAAAATGTAATGACAGAAGCTATTGGTAAATAAATATTTTTCGTAAATTTGAGGCTTTTTTATAAAAAATGTTTTTTTTAAAAGATACATTTTTGGGTTGAAATTTCATCTCTTTGGTTAAAAATCTAACTATTTTGTTGAAAATTCGTATTTTTGGGTTGAATTCAACTGTTTTTGACTGTTCAATTTTATATTTTGTTTGAAAATTCAACGGCATGGATAAGTTGAAATACTTCGTTACATTTTTTTTTTTTTTGAAAATTCGCCTCTTTGGCTGAAAATACTTTATTTTGGTTCAAGAAATTGTTTTGTATTTAAATAAAAAAGTTTCTGTTAAAATTCTTTTTTGTTGTTGTTGAAAATAGATTTTTTAACTGCAAAATTAACCATTCCATTCGTATATTTATCAACTTCATTAAAAGTTCATCTCTTTGAATAAAAATTTGACTATTTTGTTTAAAATTCGTCAATTTTGGTTAAAAATATAAAAATTAGTTGAAAGTTCATCTGTTTCATTGAAAATTCGTTTCTTTTTTATTATATTTAACTGTTTTTTTTTTATTTAAAATCAAACTCTTTTCTCTGAGAAATTTGTTTTTTTTTCTTAATAAATATTTTTTACCTGAAAATGTAATTATTCCATTTTTTGTTGAAAATTTAACTAGTTGGTGGAAAAATCATGTATTTAGTCAAAAATCTCTCTATTTTGGTGGGAAATTAAATATTCTTGGTTTAAATGTCATCTCTCTAGATAAAAATTTAACTATTTTGTTGAAATTTGTATTCAGTTTATTTAAACTGTTTTTTATTTAAAATAAAATAATTTTCTGTTGAAAATTGAACTAATTAATTAAAAATTTAACTAATCAGTTGAATATTGGAATATTTTGTTCAGAACTCATTTTTTTGGTTGAAGATCCAACATTTTATTTGAAAACTCATATCCATTTGTCGTTAAAAAATTTAATTTTTTACTTGAAAATGTAACTAATCGGTTAAATTTGGTTAAAAGTTGGTTTTGTTAAACATTCGTCTTTTTGAATAGAAAATTCGCCATTTTTATTAAAAGTTCATCTTTTTTGTAGTTCAGCCATCTTTCTTGGTTAAAAATCAATTTTTTTTATTGAAAATTAAACTATTTGGTTAGAAATCAGTTTTGCTGTTGTAAATTCGATCCTTTGATTAAAAATTCATCTTTGTAACTTGAAAATTCAACTATTTGGTTTAAAATGATTTCTTGTTTTGCTTAAACATTAAATTATTCTATTTTTGGTGGAAATTTTATCTTTTTTATTAAAAAATTATAATATTTGGTTAAAAAGAGTGTCTTTTTTAGTTCCAAAAACATCTTTGTAAGTTAAAAATTTAACATTTTGTTTAAAATTTTGTTAAGAAGTCATCTTTTTATCAAAAATGTAACTGTTTTGTTGAACATTCACCAGTCTGTGGTTGGAAATAAAATTAGTACGAAAGTCAACTATTTTGTAAAAAATTGGTGTCTTTCGATTGAAAGTCCAACTATTTAGTTGTAAGTGCAACTTTTTGTTTGATTTTTTACAAATTTAACTATTTGATGAAAACTTCATATTTTTAGTTTAAAATGATTTTGTCCCCCTAAAAATTCATAATTTCGGGTTTAAAAGGGAAGTATTTTTTAAAAGATTCGAATTTTTGACTTAAAAACTCAACTCGTTGATTATGAATTTGTCTCTGGGTAGAAAATTTTACTGTTTTGTTCAGAAACTCAAATTTTTTACACAATAATGTTGTTTAAAAGCATTGTTCCCCTTATTGTTCTCCTATTTTCGTGAAAAATCAGCCTACTTCCCCTGTTTATCGAGCCAGCATTTTTGGCCACAAAGTCTGAACCGATCGTCCTGGGTGGACCTGGACCAGCCAGAAGACGTTTGGGCCAGATCGTAGGTGTGCGGAATCCAGCGGAGCGGTCGATCAAGCCACTTAAGGGAGCTGAGAGCCGACCCGGTTCAAGGTCGGCGATATGTTGTTGCCGGCATAATTGGCGAGTTTCTTGGTGTGTGGTCCAGGACAATACCTGATGCCGCCTACCTGTGGACCAAACTAACGGGTCCAGGGTCGTACATACCGTGAAATTCGCCTCAAGAAATGTCAATGGGCACTAGCAGCCCATTGATACTCGAGGATGTTCCCTGGAAGGTTTCGAGAGTCGAGCGCCCCTTGTCGTTGATGTTATGTGGTAGTCGCTTGACTGAGTTGTTGTAGAAGTAGATGCGGTCAATGTAGCGCGGAATCTGAGGCGGTGAGAGGGTCCTCGTTTATTTTCGAGTAGTAACACCGACAGAAGTGGTTTAGACTTCAGCGGATTAGACTCAAGGATTTTAAATCTGATCTTCGATAGAGTCCCTCTGATTATCCGCTGGAATTCACCCCGACATATTTGTTCAACCCGAGAATTTATATATGTTCGCTTTCTTGAAACGTCTTTTTTCTTCTTCTTTTTCTTTCTTTTCCTTTTGCATAGCATTCTAGTTTCACTTCTTTCTTACGAAATGCAGTCATTAAACTGACAAGTTTGAGTTTTGAATTCCTTTATCAAAGCCTACTTAAATTACAGGGATCACAGCTGTTCCTCTCCTTTTTTGACTAATCCTCTATTTTCACCGTTTTCTTCTTGTTCGTTTCTTAAATTTTAAAAATTCTCTACAACATATTATATCGAGAATTTTTACCCAATTTTTCGATTCATTTTTTCAGAATCATGAAGAGATATTTAAAACAGAGAAAACAAGACGCTTGTGAAGAAATTAGCTTTGATCAGAATATTTTCAAACATTTCATAAGCGATTTATTGTATAAATTGGTTCGTTCAGAAATCGCTATCGATTTAATCGAAATCATCTTTGTGGAGGTATCAGGCTTTATACATGCCAAAATGCGCTAAAAACAGGACAAGTAATGAGACTTCACGAAAATAGAGAAATAATTTCTTTTACACTGAGAAAAAAATTGGTTCCATTCAAATAAATCGATTTTTTAGATATCCATTTGCTTGAGTGAAAAAAAAAACAATCATTAGAGTGAAATCTTGTATGTTTGATTCAAGGTGACATTTATTTATTTATTTTTATTTATTTATTTACATTTTATATACATTTATTTATTTTCTTGACTTCAAGGCATTCATTTCTTCAAAGCAAACGTATATCCCATTGGTTTTGTGGGCGATAAATGGTTTATTTCAATAAAAAAATTTTTATTCAGTATTAACAATTTTTTTTCTCAGTGTATATAAAATGAATGAAGGTGCTAATATTAAATACAAATTGAAACGATTAAGTTGAATTTTCGATGAAAAGATGAATTTTCAACTGAGAAGATTAATTTTCTATAAAAAATACGAATTTTCAACCAACGAAATGAATTGTTACAGACAATGATGAATTTTCAAACAAAAAAAATAAATTTTTAGCGAATCTCTAACAAAAACAAATACCAATTTTAAACAAAATAGTTCATTTTTAAGCCAATTAGATGAATTTTTAAATAAAGTGATAAGCCTTTAACGAATAAAACGAATTCTCCTATAAAACTGTAATACTTAACAATTTTTCCAAAAAATATTTTAATTTTAAACCAAGAACAGTTGAATTAATTTAACAAGATGATTATTTAACAAAATAGTGGATTTTTGAACTAAATTGTTGAATTTCCAAGCCAAAAATACTTTAAGCAAGTAGGATAACGGCCCCAAAAGTCGGTCAAGCATTTATAGTCAGCCAACTCACACAAAATAAATATCTCTATAATATTATCTTAATAAAATAATAAATGATTTTAAATATTTATAAAAAAAAATTAGACAAATATTCTTACATGTGGTGGCCCACTTTAGGCGGGAAACGCACGATTTAGGTCATTAAATTGATACGTAGATCAACAAAGTTTATATTTTAAGTAAAAAATAGTTAAATTCATTTGAAAAGTGGCAAGATTTCAATAGAATAATTGATTTTTCAACAAAATTGTTAAATTTTCAAGCCAAAAACACGAATATACAAGAAAAAAGATAAGTTTGCAACCAAAAACATGAATTCTCAACTAAAATGTTCAAGTTTTTTCAACAAAAAATATAATAATTGATATTTCAACAAAAATATTTTTCACTCAAGAAAGAAAAAAATTTCTACTAAAAGTGATAATTTTTTCGAGTCAAAACGGAGAATTCCGTATACAATATTAAATTTTGAACCTCTTATATAAATTTTGAACAAAAAGTTACTTTTCAATTAAAATGTTGTATTGTATATCTAAATAGTTGAATTTTCAATCAAGATAAATTAAAAAAAAAACACATGAATTTTCAAACAAATAGTTGAATTTTTAACTTAAAATGATAAATTTGTCATAAAAAATGAAGTATTTACATTTCAGTTTAAAAAAATTCATTTTTAGGCAATAAACAAAACAATTTTCAATAAAACAGTTACATTTTTTAATAAAAAAAAATGTTTCAATAAATTAGTTCGATTTTCCACCAAAGTCGAGATTTTCAACAAGAAATATTACTTTTTAATAAAGTACTTAAACTTTACCAAAGAAAAGAACAAATTTTCAAATTCGCGATAATGTGGGTAATACATTTTTAATTTTAGGTAAAATATATATAATCCTAGATAATCCACTTGCAATTTGAGTAATCCACTTTAAATTCACCTCTTCAAGGCCGCACTTTCAAGAATTGATTCCCCTCGCGAGATACCGATATGATATAAAAATGTTTTGTATAATAAATTAAATACCCTTTTAAATTCCCTTGTTTATACCTAAAATTGAACTATTAAACCACTGTGATCGCTGAAATTAGCATATTAATATTAATAGGAAATGTGACTTCCGAGTTTCAAAGCACGGAACGTTATTGTAAAGAGTTAATATTCCGCGCGGTGGTAGTATTCCAGGACAATGCTTGTTTTTGGAGGGCTGTTAAACGTTCTGAGGACATCCGGAATCGGATGAAACTTTAGTGCATTTACTCGAAAAGCGAGGCGACAAAAGTTTGTCCAATGGGAAGCCCGCGGCATGTTCTGTTATAACGAAACACTGTACGTGTAACCAGAGACATAAGTTTCACTTCCTGTATCCCCGGTCGTACTTCCGTAAGCCCGAGGGGTGCATCTCGCGTTCTCTCGCCACGAGAATTATCTCTAGGAACCTCTTCTCTTTTTCTCTCCTCTTTTTCCTCTTTCCTCTCTCCTCTTCACTCTCCCTTCCCACCTCTCCACTCACTCTTTTATCTCTGTCCCTACTCTCTTGCCAACGAGGTCTCCACCCCCCCCTCTCCGCATTTCTCTCTCCGTGAGAAAATTATTATTCGTCGTGCCAGTTCGCGTCCCTCTCATCCCTCTCGTTGAACGCCATACAAAGGCCTCTATTCGCACTCTCTTTCTCTCCCACTTCGTGTAACTCGATTGCTGTCTTATTGCTTCCTTAATGCTCCATTCTCTTTCGCTTTATACCCACTTGGCGCCAAGATGTCTTTACACTTTTTATTATTCTGTCTCCAACCTCTTTTTATTCATTGAAATCCTATTTTTCACCCTTCTTTAACAGTCAAAAGACCCAAGTTTTTTCTGATATCAGTATTTCTACCTTATCGACTTCGAGACCATTCTACAACTTGAGTGGTTAAGTTCGTGCTAAGTTTTTATAATTTTCCCAGAGGCTATTAAATTAGTCACCGATATTCAGAGAGGAAGGAATAAATATTCTTCGATAAATAAGCTTGAAGTTGTTTAAGCAGAATTCGTTTCACAAAATTTTGAAATATAATTTTTTGACGCTCTCGGGACCTTCGAGAACATTCCAGAAATTTAGCACGGACATGAACCATTTAAGGTTTAAAATGGTCTCGAAGTAGGTAAGATAAAAATATTGATATAGAGCTCCCACTGCCTATAAGAGTTTTCTATCAAGATGCCTAATTTACCAACATCGAGGCCATTCGACAACTCGAGTGGTTCATGTCCGTGCTAAGTTTCTAGAAAGTTCTCCAAAGCGCCAGGGGAAAACAACTCCTAAAAATGTGGTCAATCGAAGGTTAGTTACTCCATATTAAAAATCGATTACCTAGGATTACACTGAATTACTCGAATTACCCGGATCATCCCTACACTTACTTCTCTTCCTTCGACTTTCCCTACTTCACCTCCCTTCCCCTACTATTCCTCAATTTTTTTCCCTTTTTTATGCACCTGCTTTCCCCTCATCTATGTCTCCTACTACTTGTCCCCTCCCAACATCTCACTTCTCTACTTCCCCTCCACTACTCGCCCTACTAACTTGAGTTATTCCTTTTACATAGAACGCCCCTGATATAATTTTATGACTTCTTCGGGTCCTTCGAGAACATTCTAGAATTTTAGCACAGGAATGAACAACTTAAGCTGTAGAATGGTCTTGAAGTCGGTAAGGTAGGAATTTTGACATAGAACTTCCCCCGCCTGTCTAGTTATACATTTGACGAAAGGAAAAATAAACAACCTTCGTATGAACATTTTGCACACTAAGAATACAAAATTGCTGAAACGGTTTTTTTATCAAGATTACGTCCCGATACGAGAAATTGATAGGATTTCCCCTGGTGCAACGAATTTTACGTTTTTTGTCTTACGCGGCCTCCGACGCCCTGAGAATGGTAAATGCCGAACATCCAATTTACAGAGATTCAGTCGATCGAGAGATTACGGCGAGACGAGGTGGAAACAGAGGAGTATAGATAGACACTGGGGTAGGTAGACTGAAACTGACTGCAAGAAGAAGAAGAAGATGAAGAAGAATAAAAATAAGGAGAAATTGAGGGTAGATGGAGGCCGAGGACGCTACCACGTTCGGTCGAATTCCTAAACATAACTTGATCGAATCCTGCCTTCTCCGCGATTCAGACCAGTCTGGTAGATTTTTCTCGTTTCTCCTGGACCTTATTCTTATGTCCTCACAATTTGTTTTCTTTTACTTTCCTTATTGCCGATCCGTGTTCGTCACGCTTGTACTAGAACAAATAGCCACAATCCTCATCCATGCAAAGCAGGTTCATTTGATAATCTGCATATTATTGCAACCCCTCGGTCACACTACACTATTGACACTCCCACGTGGAAAGATTTCCCGGAAAGTGCTTCACGGAAATTCCCCGGAAAGTGCTCCACGGAAATTCTACGGAAATTCTGTTAAATTTCCGTAGAAATTCCACTAACTTTTCGTCTGCAATTGGCAGCCTGCATTGGGCTCTGGAAGTTCCAATAAAAACTGTTGCTATCAGTAATGCTACCCCATGTCGACTCCAGTAGGTCACGACCGTCGTCTCCAAATTTAGTTTGCACCACATGCAAAAAATACTTCTTCCTTGAGGAAGTTATGAACCTGGGAGGTAACCAACCAATCTTTTTCATGATCCGTTATTATAAAATAACCTCCAAGTGCACCAGGTGGAAAAAATACATCTCCTCGAGGAAGTTGAGTTCTAAATGAACCTTGGAGGGCACTAATTACACTTTTTCATGATTCGTCATTATAAAATATACTCCAAGTACATCAAGTGTAAAAAACACATCTTCCTCGAGGAATTTAAGTTCTAAATGAACCTTGGAGGCCACCAACCAATTTTTTGCATGGCTCGTCATTATACAATAACCTTCAAGTGCACCAGGTGTGGAAAATACATCTCCCTCAAGGAATTTGAGTTCTAAATAAACCTTGGAGGTAACCAACCAATCTTTTTCATGATCCGTCACTATACAATAACTTACAATTGCACCAGGTGTAAAAAATACACCTCCCTCGAGGAAGTTGAGTTCTAATCAGTTGGTGGCCTCCAAAGTTCAAAGTTCATTTAGAACTCAACTTCCTCCAGGAAGTTTTTTTTTTACACCTGGTGCTCTTAGAGATTATTTTATAATGACGGATCATGAAAATGATTGGTTGGTTACCTCCAAGATTCATTTAGAAGTCAACCTCCTCGGGGAAGAAATCTTTTTTAACCCTGGTGCAAACTAAATTTGTTGGGATGACGGTCGTGACCTACCGAAGTCGACCTGGGGTAGCATTACTAATTGTAAATTTTTTATAGGAACTTTCAGAGCCCGTTACAGGCTGCAAATTGCAGATGGAAAGTTAGTGGAATTTCCACGGATATTTAACGGAATTTCCGGATAATTTCCAATTGGAATTTCCATGGAGCACTTTTTGGGGAACCTTTCCACGTAGGCTTCTTAACACTTTTTTTTAACAATGCAACTATTTTGCTGCTATTTTTAAAAAATTACACTAGAGCTAACATTTTTTTAAGTTGATCGTTAATCCAAAATGTTTTTTTTTCACTTTGCCTTTAAGAATATCTTCGAACGTCTTCACTTAATTACGTAAAAAAACATTCGGCCATCAGAAAACTTAAAATTTCAAATATCTTATAATATTTCGAAGATTTATCAATTTTTCGAAACTGTTTAAAGGATATCTAACATTTTCATGAGATTTTAACGGATCGTGACACTATAACCATAGGGATTTCACGTTTTTCATACAAATTTGTTATAATACCACCAAATGTAGTTTAATGCAATCTCTTTGTTTCATTTTATTATTATTCTGAAACCAGTTTCTGAACATTTTGTACTGAAATTTCGTTACAAGTAGTCCCTTTTCCAGGTTCTGATATTCGTGCCAAATAAATCAGACTATTTGTACTGAAATTTTTGTGCACGTAGCCACAGCCTTCATAAGTTTAGCTATGTAGTACCAATTTTCAGGACGATGTTCTCGACTTTTTGAAAAATGCTAATATAATTCACTTTCTTTCAAGTTTTTCAGAATTTCTCTGTATGTACTTAGTTTCAATTTTCATTACCATTTTAATTGAGAAATATAAATATGGAATATTTTCTTATTAAAGTTTTATGCTTAACATTTTTAATTCAAAACAGATTGATTTCAAAATTATTTGCAGTCTTCTCACTCTTTCCCCAATATTCACCGTTTTTAAAGAATTAATTTTTTTCTCTATTTTCAAGAAACTTCCCCCTTTCTTGCTTTTCTTTTAAATCCGAACTGGAATAATAGAATCCAATAAGATAATTCAACTAATTTTGGTTGTAAAATCATTCCTTTTGGTTCAAAATTCGACTATGAAGTTTAAAATTTAATTATTATGTTACAAATTAAATTGATTTGTTAAAAGGTCTTCCTTTTTTGTCGAATATTTACTGTTTCGTTGAGCATTCTCCTTTTTATAATAAAAATGCAACTAGTAGGTTCAAAATGTATCTCTTTTTATTGAAAGTACAACTATTTGGTTGTAAAACTGTTTGAAAAAAAAAATATATATATATATTTAAATTCAACTACTTGCTTAAAAATTAAGCTTTCTTGGTTGGAAACGATCTACGTGTTGAAAATTCAATTTTTCAGGCAAATAATTCAACTAACTTTGAAAAAATTCGTCTTTTTTGTTCGAAAATAAAACTATTTGATTGGAAATGCAACTATTTTTGGTAAAGGTTAAATTTCTTCTATCCTAAAATTCGAAATTATTTTATTCAAAAGTCATTCTTTTTGGTAAGAATGCAATTATTTTGTTGAACATTCAACTGCTTGGTTAAATTTTTCCCCTTTTTTATTATTAAAAATTCTACCATTTGGCTCCAAATTCACCTTTTCAAGTTGAAAATTGAACTATTTGGCTACAACTTTAATTACTTTGCGTTAAAAATTCATCTCCTTTGGTTAAAAATTTAACTTATTTGTTGAAAATACATTATATTTCGACTTGAAATCTTTTGAGTTTAAAGAGTTTTATATTTTTTATCTATATTAATTTTATTTAAAACAATTTATTCCCTCTTCTCCTGTTTTCGTCAAATAGTCAAATTAAAATTATTGTTGAGCAATTTAAAATTTTAAATGTTGTTCCTGAATTTCAGAATTAATGTAAATTATAAACTTTTCTGATTTGAAAGTAACCCAAGTTGAAAACTTTAACAGTTCGGAAAGAAATGTTTTCAAACTAGATTCAGAATCCTTTCAAGCTAAAGAACTATTGTTGAAAAATCCTTTTAACTTAAAAGTTTATTTTGTTTTTTCAAAGAATATTTTTAAATGCTATATACTCCTAAATAAAGTTATTCTTGTAGTCATTCTGTGTCTGATACTGCTTTTTACATTATCTTTAAAATTTTGATGCGACCTTCTTTGTAATTTTATGCGATTTTTTTCAAGTCTTCTAGTCGATCTAAACTCTGAAATGGATTCTTGGATAGGAAAACTGTACACTGAAAAAATTGTTAGTTAATCCAACTTGCTGATGCCAATTAAATAGTTACTGCAACTAATGGAATTCTATTCTTGTGCTAATAAAATAGCAGTGCCATATCTATCTAACTAAACCGTTGGCCCAACAAACCATTTTTCAGTTAAAGCTTCTAAGAAGGACATGCACATTGAAATGGAGTCAAAAGGGGTTTTAATTTTTTATTATCTAGGTCGTAGAAGTTAAAAGTTGAAAGAAAGAGCTACAGGTTTAAATAGCATCAAAGTAGGTTACAGAAAAGAGTTGCAGATTGAAAATAGGGACTAAATTTCGACTCGGGAAATCCCTTTCCCAGGAAAATTGACGGATGATAAGTGAAAAACTTTGACTCGTAATGTGTTAGTACATGGTACGAGTAGATGGTGTGTTATGCAGCTTAGTTAGCTGGCTTACCTCCAGCCTCCTACGCATGGTATCGCCAAAGAGTGCACCGCGTGAGACTGAGACCAAGCCCAAGCCCAAGCCCAAGCCCAAGTCGAAGACGAAGATGGTACCGAGGGTGGCAAATCTCGACGAAGCGAGCATACCACCCACATTGGCATGATGCCGGCTAGAATCAATGACCCGCGCCTGCTTCGGTATTTTGGTACCTACTTCGAATACTGGTACCGCCGCATCATTGCATATTGAAAGTGACTGAGAAATACTGATTTGTCAGCCCAAGAGAAAAAAAAGTTGGGAACGCGCCTCTTGGTCTACTCCCACTGGATCGAGTCTGCTACCTCTTTCAGCCATTGGAATTAGCCTTGTAAAAGAAAGCTACTCAATTTATCATCAATGTACAAAGATTTTTGATATTTGTTAAAACACAGTAATTCTCAGGATATTAATCCGTTGCATATTATTCTGATTATAAACTGCAGATCAAAGTTATAAACTTTTGTGGATACAAAATTAATTTGGTCACAACTTTATTCACATCAGTGGAGGGACAGTTTTAATCCTTTTTATTGACAGTCGTAGGTGAGCCATGGCCAACATAACATTTATAAAACAAGGCATTCTTTTAGAAACATTTTGAATTTCAGGGTGCGAGATTCTAACAAAGAAGGCGGATGAATTTCCAACAAAATCCATACACATTTAATCAAGTAGTTGAAATTTCCACGGAAAAAAGATTAGCTTTTAACAAAAAATGGGATAGGTTCAATTTTCAGTGAAAAAATACGTATTCAACCAAAAAACGACGAATTTCAAACAAAATAGTTAAATTTTCAATCAAAGAGGTGAACATTTAACTACAATGATTAATTTTTAACGAAAAAGATGAATTTTTAACGAAGACGTTGAATTATCAACCAAAAAAGACGAATTCAAAACAAAAACTGTAATAGCTGATATTTCAAGCAAAGCAGATTTATTTCAAAGCAGACCTTTTGAACTTTAAAAGATGACGTTTCTACCATACAAGGTTAATTTTCATACCAAAAAGGCGAATTTTCAACGGGAAAAGATTATTTATTAGACAAAATCAAATTCAACAGAATTGTTCAATATTCACACAAAAAAGGTGAATAGTAGTTAAATTTTCTAGCAATATACTTGAACTTTCATCCCGAAGAAGGCGAATTTGAAACAAAAACAGTTGCATTTTCAACCAAAAAGACTTAGTTCTGAAATATTTACAATTTCCTGGCACCAACAAGGAATTTTTTAGAAAATTGTGAATTTTAGGGTGGGAGAAAAATTAAAAGTTTAGTTTATTAGGCTATAGATCTTTGTAGCTCTGAAATGAAAATATTTGTTTAACCTTCAAAGAATGTTTCTTCAGATTCACGCAGTTTAAGTGTTCATCGAAACCTAATGTTTTTTCGTAAATAAATTTAGTAAATGCCTTAAAAAGCTCGATTTTCAAATTTCAATGTGCATATAGACAGTCATGGCTTGGATGTGGCACACTTGGATGTGGGATATGTGAATCACTCGGATGAGGTATTTACTGATTACGTTGATGACTAAGTTGGTGCTAGCTATGTTTGTAAAGTGCATCGACTATAATCTATATGATATTCCTGGTATAGGGAAAATGGTCAAATACGTCCAAATTAGGTATTCACTTTGGCTGATCCAGCAGGGATCTTTCTAAATTCCGTCGTTCGTTCCCAGCTATACATGGAGCTTTTTGTAAGGAATAACTTATAGGTTCCAAAGTTCATCTTTTTTTTCCTGGTATTTTTCGAATAATTGAAATTGTCCCAACTTCCTGTTCCCTAGCCGCTGCTTTGAATATATAAATATGAATTTTGAATTTGAAAGACGACCACGAGGTGGGAATTTGCAAATCAACACCCTGACAGCTTGAAATTTCTTTTGTTCGACGTCGATTGTTGATCTGGACTCAACTGGTTGCTGCTCGTATAAGGTATTATTGTCCCTCATTATCTTTCAGAGAGAACGATCTCCTCTCATCGTTATTCGTCGTTGTTCCCTCCTGTTGCCATATGCGATGACTTCCACTCGACTCGCGACCGTTCGACCTCTCTTAGACGGAATTCCACACCGGCAAGTTGAATGTCAAATTCAATTTGGAACACCTTCTGTGTGTTGGTCGTCGTGAGAGAAAACTGGTAAACTGAAAGACATGAAAGGAAACGAGAAACAAGGGAAGCAACGGAAAAGCTGAAGCCACATCGGTTCTAGAAAATGGAATATCGTTTATTCAGCGCTTTCAAAGGCACGATATTATAGTGTATTTCACCGTGTTGAAATTGTTCAGAGAATTTAACTATTTACCATAAGCAAGTCAGAGCAACACGACTGGGAGAGAAACATATAACGTTATTCCAGATAATAAAATCTTTCCATGGAGTTGACAGTCGACACATTGCCATGAGGAAGTTCTGAGATATTCATAATCAAATTATCAAATTTCTCAACTTTTAATTAATTAGACATTTCACTCCAACAATTAACTAGGTCGCTTCAATTCCAGATGAATTACAATAACAGGACTGAGACTCACTTGACAAATTTCAAAATAGTGTCATGCACATTTTTAAATGTTAAATCGAGGGTTTTACTACTTTTGAAATTTGGTACACGTGATCATCCGGAAAGTATTCGGCCTTGTCTCTAACTTTTTACCTAGTTATGCTATTGTCAAAAGCAGGTATTTACCATTCAAGTTTCGGAAACTACAACTTAAAAACTTTAAATATCCTCAAATCCTTTGCAATTTTTTGCCTTTGCCTTAAATTAATAAAATCCCACAACAATCGAGTAATAACGAGTAAGACATCTTTAAGTTTATAATATTTTTCAAAATTCTTTAAAAAATGATGAAATCTTTCAAACCCTCGAAATCCCGTAGCCCTAAAAGTTTTGAAGTTCATTGTAATACACAGGGGATTTTGAAAATTAAGTTTTGCGGCCATACTGAACTATATAACTATAATTACGAGACCGCAGTAATAAAAAATTTAATGGAAGAAAACTTTTAAATTATCTGTACGAATTTAATTCAATAATGCGAAAAATCCGTACATTAATTAAAATACAATTTTCACCTGTTATTACTTACAAATTGTACATTTAATCTGCAAAATTTGTGAAAGCATTCCCACTTTTCTAAGAAAGGAGCAGCAAACTCGTCTCAAAGAAAGAAGTTTCCTTAATGCCTCTTGTTCAAGTTTCTCCAAAGACTTCATTTGAATTTAAATGCATTTCAAATCTGAAAGCATTCCTTTTTGAGTTATATCAAAGTGAAAATTGCGTCATGATTTTAATGTGAGGCGTTTAAATTCAAAATATTTGGTGTGTTAGAATGAATCTGCAAACATTCGAAATTCATTCTAAAAATAACTCTATAAGGTTCTTGAATTTATTTCAATACATTTGGATATGCTATTTATAAAAATCTTTCGCTGATTTACTAGTCTCGACTAGAATAAATTTGATCTTTTTTTTTATTAAAGGTGAGTCCATCCTTTTTTTGCCGACTTCGACCACTTTGACTCAAGATCTCAATCTTTTGACAAGAATTTTTATAAAAAAAGTTATCAGAATGAAAGTGCAAGATCTCTCAACTCAAAAACTTTTCCTCAAAGCAATAAATCGTCCTCTGCAAGTCATTACCGATAGATTTATTACAGCTACTTAAGTTTTTTTCGCCTCGAAAAAAAAGTATCGGTATATTTTTATAATGTGCAGCTGTGAAAACATTGGCAAATATATAGAGATAATCCCTGAAATTCCATAAGCTCTGAACAACGTTGTTTTTTTGTTGCGTCAAGTCTGCATCATTTTTCATGCCTCTTGCGAATTCTTTCAAATTTTAATGAAAACATCATAAAGCTTCGAATTATGAAAAAAGGGCAAATTGAATAATCAGGATAGAAATAGGACACGTCTACGGTCGAAAATTACGCCAATAAATTAAGTCGTAAAGAAACACGTACGCGGCAGGAATGCTGACCTTGGCGTTTTTCTTTACGAACTAGCTTCCATCCACCTTATCGGCGATAGAACGTAAACTTGAGCAAAATTCTTGACGCTTCTCTAATTTAGTGTAATTGAAGGGCTTCGAGCAACCGGTTATCTTTTTAGCATTTTTTAAAAGGGTAGGCAGGAAAGTGAGCGAAACGTAATTTGTAAAGGTTGAACCGTTCACTTTCAATTTTCTTATGAAATCCTTCTGTTCTTTGTATAGTTAGTTGTTTCTTTTTTTTTTTACATATAAGAATTATTGATTGAAGAGTGATTCATCCATGGTAATGTCATAAATTATATGATATAACACACTCTCAATTTAAATAATGAGATGTTTTGAAATATCTACTTCAGGGTGGCCGCAGGTCAGAGAAAAACTGGAAATCAGGGGAAAGTCAGGGAACTTTTTTGTGCGTGGGAAAGTCAGGAACTAGGAAAAAAGTCACTTTCTCAAATCACTTTTTAGTCACCTTTCTTTCAATAAATTAATTTTTGAATTTTCTTGAATTCTCTTTTGAAATATTTCAGGATATTTTGAAAGGCTCCTAAACTTTTTAACAGATTTGAAGAATTTGAAGAGATTTCAAAGGATTTTAAAGATTTTAGAAAATTTGAGGGTATTTTAAAATGTTTCAAGGAATTTTGAATATATTTCATTCATTCAAAGGAATTCCAAAACATGTAGGAGATTTCAGGGTATTTTTAAAAATTCCTAAAGAATTTTCTAGACCTTTCAAAATTTTCAAAGCGATTTCTAAAAATTTCAAGATATCTGAAATCTTTTCGGGTATTTTAAAAGAGTCTGTATTTATAGAGTATTTTTAAAGCATTCAAGAAATTTATAAGACTTTATAATAAGACTTTACAAATTTTTTCAGGAATTTTAAAGGATTTGAAATATTTCAGGGTATTTTATAATAAATATTCCAAAGAATTTTGAATAGATTTAAATCATTTGAAGAGATTCCAAAGGATTCTAAAGATTTTTGAGTATTTTTAAAACATCCAAGGAATTGTCAAGAAGATTTCAAAAAATTGCAATCGATTTGAAATATTTTAGGACATTTTAAAAGATTTCAAGCCATTTTTAGACGATTAACAAATTTTGAAGGAATTTCTAAAAATTTGAGTAATTTTGAGGGATTTAAGGTTTTTTCATGATTAAAAAAAAATACTAGAATTTCGGAAGATCTGGTACAATTAAATATAATCTACAAGGTTTTTGGATATTTTAAAAGATTTCAAGGGATTTTATAAGATTTCTGAGGATTTGAAACAATTTATTCACAACAATTGAGGGATTTTAAATATCCTCAAATATTGTACAGTATATTTTCAAATATTTGAAAGAATTTTGAAGTTTTTAAGATATTAAAAATATTCGAAGAAGTGTTAAATTTTCAATCTGAAGGGTTTTCAAAGAATTTTACACCTTTGTATGTATTTAAAAAAATTAAATTATCAAAAGCCTTAAAAAAGATCGAAAGATTTTTCAGGATTTGGAATAAATGATATTTTAAATAGATTTCAAAAGTTTTAAGTAATTCCAAATGATTTTCAAGATTTTAGTGTATTCTTTTCTATATCTTCTTGTCTATTTTGTTTTGAACGACGTGAATATATACTTTTTCGCAAATATATTTCTTACGCAAATATAATTAGTTGGCTGCAAGATTAGGGGAAGTTAGACGCATAAGAAAAATTTTGCCACAAAAGGATTCATATTGAGACAAATAAAAATCCTCTTAACCTTAAATTTCTTAAAACTTTAACGTTAAACTTAAAGAAAATTCCATTTACGTCAAGAAACATTCTTTTGTCACAATAGGACATTTCTCTGAGTGATTTGAATTCTTAGACATTTCATTCAATTATTTCCAGTTCCTTTAAGTTTTTAAAAACTTATTTCAAAGTTACTGAATTCAATCAATTTTTTCATACTTTTGAATTGATTTCAATTCACTTGATTTTTTTAATTCAGCATGAATTTTTATGAATTTTGTTGAGTTTATTTTATTTTCCTTAAATTCCTCTAAATTCACTCTAATTTTACCTAAATAAATCGAAAAAAGTATAATTTATTTGATTTCTTTTGAATTCAACTTAAATTTTATTAAAGTCTTAAAATTTATTTATTTATTAGAATTCCCCTAGAATCCTGATACATTTAATGTAATTCTTCGGGATTTTTTCAATTCAAAAGAACAGTAATCACCTTTTTAATTCACGTTAGTTAATTTTTGGTTTATTCAGGGAAAAATAGGGGAAAATTGAGGGAATTTTGAAAATAAAGTTTAGTTGACACATGGGAAAGAAATCGGTTAAGATGGTTCGGGCATGTTGAGAGAACGAAGGATGGACGACTAACGAAACAAGTATATCAAGGTAAA
>JAAAKG020166012.1:0-88345 GCA_010014905.2 Druon quercuslanigerum
ATTTCCAGAGGTACCGGCTCAGGGATCGAACCCCGGAACTCTGAGGTGAAGTCCGAGCGTCTAACCACTGAGCCACCGAGGCTCTGATCACTTCTTATATCAAAGATTTGATAAAAGAAAGAAAGAGAAACGTAGATTGGCTAAAAGAACAAATAATAGTATTATTCAAGCCGAATTTCGTAAATTGAGAAACTTAGTGCAAATTAAAGTCCGAGATTCATACAATCAATATAATTACAATTCTATCAAAAACAGGATAAAAATAAAAACATCTGCCTTCTCTGAAAACGGCTTGGACTTATTCCTTCTTAAGACTTGGCTCCTGATCATACTTTCTCCCCCGCAAACCTTTTGACATCTTTTGCTACAAAATCTACACTCTTTGCAAATACTACTCCTTCCCTGTCCTCAGTTTCCTCTACTGTTGATGATATTTCAATTTAAATAATTCGCCTTGATTTACCAGTCATCGGCCCTATTCTCTTGCATTTCTACAATGCATCTCTGCAGGTGGAAAATTTTTCTGATGCCTGGAAAGAGTGCCTATGTGCCTTGTCTAAACATAATGAACGCATTGTTTATCAGCAACTTACATCACACACTAAAATAAATAATTTAATGAACTCCATGCAATCTGGGTTACGTGCCAGGCATAGTACACTTACTGCTTTACTTAAACTAACTTCTGACCTTAAACTTGCAATTGATAGAAGAGAAATAACGGTTGTTGTCGTTTTTGATTTTTCTAAGGTGTTTGATACAGTTAACCATAATCTACTATTGCCTAGACTCAAATCGCTCCACCTCTCAAACATAGTTGTAAAATCATTTGAATCGTATATTAGTAATAGATCTGAAAGAGTAAAAATTAGCAATGGCGAACGGTCCATTTTTGGGGAGGTTAAGAGTGGTGTTCCTCAGGCATCCACTCTTGTACCCACTCTATTTATTATTTATGCCTCTGAACTTTGTAGCGATCTTCGACATTGCAGCTATCACAAATATGCTGACGACTTTAAGCTTTACCTTTCTGGGGCTATAGCTAATCTTAAGAATTTATTTCAAAAGTTGCAGGCGGATATTGATATGGGCGGTACAGTTGGCCTCGACAAGTGGCCTGTCTCTTGTAGGCCTCAACATGTAGCCTCACTTTTAACCCTGCTAAAACTATGGCTATAATCATAGGATCTTCTACCACTCCATCACTTGAAGCAATTGTTACCCTACGTCCTCTCTTGATCAATGGGCGCCTCATCCCTTTTGTAGACTCTGTGGAGGATTTAGCCTATATTCCTTATCGCTCTCTTACTTGGAATGAACAAGTCGCGAATATTTCTAGGAAAACATTAAGAGTCCTCCAGCAGCTTAACAGGAATAAAGAATCACTTCCTACTTTAACGCGTATCATCCTAGGTAAAAGCCTTATGCATCTTTTGTTTGACTACGGCTGTGTAATGCACGATGATATTACTGATGAGCTAAATACCAAGCTTGAGCGCACTCTTAATGCCTGCATTCGGTTAATCTATAACATCCCCAAAAGTGAAGATATTACTCAATATAGAGAAAGAGCAGGATTTTCTAACTTCACACCCCACGTGTAAAATGCAAAGGTCTTTTATTATTCGTGGTGCTCGTCTTTGAAACAAACTACCTATAATAATTAAAAATGCACCTTATTATTACTACTTTAGAAAACTACTTTGTTTATGTATATAAATAGTATTTCTTTATTAGCCTTCATCTAATTATGTCTATTATAGTTTATTCCTTCACTGTTGCTAAATATATATTTTTTTATTTTAATCGTCAAATAGATCGTCGTCATATTTTAACTGTTATATGTATCACCTGTTTCTTATAGGGTTATTTAGCCCTAGAAACTTTTCATGAATAAATACAAATACAAATACAATGCAGCATATGGCGCTAATTTTTTTGAGTTCTGCTAATCATATAACTTTGTTAATTTACATCGCAATGAAAAATACCATAAGGATAATTTGAAGTCTTTTTCTTACGTACCAGAATCTTTGACAAAAATTTGTAAGACTCTTAAAAGACTTCTTTTAAAAATTTTAAAATTTCTTGTAATTTTTTAATTTTGTTCGGAAATGTCTGGTTCACGAATTAAACTTTTATTTTCGAATCCTAATAAAGTTTATCAAAGTCTGACTTGATAGCGCAAATCCTTTCAAAGTCAATGTTATCACGACATTCAGGTAAACACATAAACACCCAGGCATACATATACGATATACTTATACATTTATACATATATATATCACGTAAGAAGTTTTTTTTTAATTCCAGAATTTTTCAAAAGATCTAATATCAACGGAGTTATTATTGAACATTTATGAGTGCGCTGACTCTAATGAAATATACTTATCTCAAAATCATAAACTTGGTGCCTATAATATTTTAGATGCAGACTATAGATGACATATTATTCAAAAATAATCTGTAATGAGGAAAAAGAATAATCATTGGCTGCAGTGTTAAGCACATTATTCTTCAACACATTTATCAGTTTCCTTTCTTCTTCGAAAAAATGATGAGCATATATACTCTAGTCTGCACCTCGGCAATCATCATTAACTCTATTGGTGAATATATTAGTGCAATAATATATCTTAGTTTTGTAAATACTTTCAAGCATTCCCTAACCAGCCATTTTCGTTTCGATTTTTTTTTAACTAAAAGTTATTAATGTGGGTATAGCAAATGCGATTTGCTTAAGCAATTAAATATTAACACAATAATGCTAATCAATATTCCACTATACTAATTATAAAAAGTATTGCACCCGACCAATTTCAATAATTTTAAGATTATCGCTTGATGCTTTTGGAAATATTTTTATACTTAAAAAAACCTTCTTGATCTGTAAAATCCTTTAAAATCTTGTATCTCTTTTGAAACACATGGAAAATGAAATTAATATAATTTAATCCCTAAAGTTTGTTAGAAATCCTTTAAAATTTGTAAAATATTGTGACTGGTAAAAATACCAACTTACTTAAAAAATTTAGTCCCCTATTTCATTTTACAGAGTTAAGTTTGCAATCTAAGCGTTTACATAATGACGACTCTATTACTGATGTTCCTTGTCGCGGGTCTTATTCATCTTCTTCTTCTTCTTCTTCTTCTTCTTCTTCTTCTTCTACTCAAAGGAATCATTCAGAGCCTTTTCTATATGCCGAGCCTTCTGTTCGTGAAAGATCCAGGTCTCCGCCTGCATGGGCTCATCCTCCTTCCAAATCTATAGTTCCACCTACAAAGCTTCCTGCACCTTACGGAAATGGATGTGGACTTGAAAAGCTTAGATTTATTCGGCTTATACCCTATTTGAATGCAAATATGATATTCGAACTTAAAAGGTACACTTTTTCTGACGATAAATCAATTAAAATAAAAACAGGAATTTACAGCTATGGGCCTGTACCAACTGAAGAACAAATTGTATTATCAACATCCGATGGTGACGTCTTTGCCATATTGGAGACTTATAATGTTCTAGCTGCAATTTATAAATATATAAATGGTGTAATCAAGCGTGTGAAAATTAATATGGAAACGCGAAAAATTACCGCATTAAACCGAAAAGAAATAAACGAATGTCCAGTAGGTTCCCGCCGCACGATCAAGCTGAGTTTTAACATACTGCATATATAAAACCTTGCATAAAGAACAATTGTCTACACAATTATTTAAATTCAGAAAATGTAAAACACAAAAATATATTATATCTAACTACTAAATACATAATAAATCAGTGTCTTGTGGTTCTCGAGGCTTCAATCTTTCTTCAATGAAAGAGTCAACCAAAAACAATATCTCACTCTTTCCTTTTTCTATCTCCGACTTTATTATACTACTAGGGAACAATATGTTTTAAGCCTAATTTAAACCTCCTTATCACGGTATATTTATAAGAAAAATGTTGTCACGAATAATAAAAATGTAATGTATGTAATGAGTCTGTAAAGCATTATTTTCAAAATTATGAAATAGAAATGAATTGACCACTTTTACCATCTTTATAACCTTTTTTTAATGAGGTCCGCGCAATAATCTCTAAACCTCAAGTGTACACATTCAACACATGAAAATCTCCGCGGTTAACCCTCCAACTTTATATAAATGAATGCCTTTAGAAATGTACACATTCCCTGCACACATTTAATTGTACACTAAAAAACGCTGAACATTTAACTTTCTTAGTTACACTTCAAGGAGATTTACAGAAAATATTAAAGGCACTTGTAGGTTGTTTTAGGACACCAGGCTTCAGGCTTTTTAATAAAAATCTGGAAAAATATCCGTGAATAAATATTATATGTTTATTTTGCAGAGCATAAGACTATATATTAGAGAATCACAAATTCCTTTTATGTAATAATTTTGAAGTAACGAATATTGAGTTTAAGCGATTCTGTTTTTTAATCGACGCTTATTTTTTCTTTTAGTATTTCTTCTTCGATGCAGGCGGATTCTTTCAAAGCTTCGTCCATGATTTTGGCATCGTTTTTTTTTTGCTGAACGAGTCTTGTCCTTATCATCCTCATATTTTTCTATTGAATACAAGCTTCCTTATATTTCGAATTAGAACTTTGTGCGAACTGAATTAGACGTTTTGATACCGTGAAGTTTTGTAAACCTCCTATGTTAACGATTGCTTCATTAATGATACACTGTACTATGGACGACTGTTCGTGCTGATGTATAACCACGCACTCTTTGTTAACTGAGAACCCTTGTTCTCAAGCTGCATTGCCGTGCGACAATATAAATGTTTTATTTATTAACACAAACAAGCTGCGATAGTTCTCCGGATCATGAGCGTGAATTATTTTTATTCAGAAATGATCCATGTGCATCGGCGTTTGTTATGAGTAGCGCATCTGCTCTTTCGCAGTTTCTTCCAAACAAATTCGTTGGAATTGAAGTTTAACCGCGTCCTATACAGCACCCGAAACTTTCTTATTTTCTCTGAGTGTACGTAAACAATAGTCAATCTATGCTGTGCGATGTTTTTTTTCGAAAAGGATAATCGAACTACTCAAGCACAAAGGACCTTTTACCAGAGAGAATTTAAGTGGTGATCTTTCAAGCAGCTTCAAGCCGATAGCTTGGTAGCACTCACGAAACTGATGCTGTCCAACAGAAAAACATAGTAAGTGACACTTGCTATAGAAACTAGTTTTCGATACATGCGCATGGGAAAATACCCTCTACAGCAACAGTCACTTACTACGGTTTTCCGTTGGACAGCAAACTGGTCTTTGAACTTTTAATTTCTTGAGAATTGTCAGATCCTTTAATCGATTCAGAACATCCTGCGTTGCTTACCCGATCTTGAGGTGTTGCGTTGATAGAAGATTAAATTTCTCTTTCGATTTCAGAACTGAAACGCTGTGTTTCCCTTATATTTCTGACTAAATACAAAACTGTATAATATCATGCATGATCGAAAGCAGAGCGTCGTACAGAAATGGCGTTAAAGGATTATACAAATGGATTTCTTTAAAAGATGGTTCAAACTGAACAGATACCGATTTGAAGGTAGGCATTTTTGCAGGTAGGAGCTTTTTATCGATTAAGTCACTAACAAGCTTGAAGCTGTTGCATGTTGGTACCGTTTTGCCTTTTTTGCTCAGTCGACATACTTTTTGAAATGAGGCAAATAGCTATAGTACGTCCCGGTTATACAACTTTCACGTTTTCAAGCCACCTTAAAAACACAAAACTTTTTCGGAAATATTGTTGACCCTTATGTAGTGGTGTAGTCAGCTCTTCGAGATGGAACTTCTTTAAATAGATTTTAAGCACTTCTTAAGAAATCGATAAGTTTGCACTTAGTCTTTTGCAACCCGTGTTTCAAAACTCCATGCACCGTGTGCAAGCCACACGTACTTCTCCCTAGTGAAAGACATCAAGCTGTTTGGCTGAAAATATTTTACAGCAGTGTAACTCTCATTTCCAACTTAGGAAATGAAAGCCACTCTGGCAGCTACCCATGCTAATGACACGTGTTTTGGTGCAATGCTTGCCCTGAATAGTTTTGTTAATATAGGGTCGAAAAAATCTATACCTTTTTGTAATAGCACTAAATAGATGCCATTCACCCCTGTGGATTTAAAGGACCGGAGTACTCTGCAGCCCATTCCGCTCTCTTATTATCGACAAACTTGGAGGCAAAATTCTAGTCGGCCTTCTCCTCCTTTTGGCTCCGACCTTCCGAGAAGTGAACTTCTATGAGGTGATACAGCGTTGCTTCTTTCTGCTCGGTGAATTTACCATTATCGAGCCTTATTGGCTCGAGGTCAGCGTCAGGATTTTTTCCAGGATCTCGTTCTTATATTTTTATTGTACTTCTGGCAGTGCCAAAAAAGAGTCTCCACCTCTCTAACAGGCTGGGGTCCCTCAACATCGACCGGGAAATAAGCCGAGGTAATAAGCACCTCTATTGTTTCTCCGCTTTTGCCCATGAGTCTCACGGTTAGGGCGGTTAAATCCCCTGAGAAGATATTAGGCAACAAGGTTGTATCCCTGGACGTCTATGAATGCCATTGTTTGTTTTTTGCGCCTCCCCCCTCCCCCCCCCCCTATATATAGAGACACACTCGAAAAAGCCACTAATCCTTTTCCTGTAAAACCACGGTTCTTGTATTGGGGCAATCCATGTCTGCACCACCGAAATGCGCCGGGCTAGAACTGCCTAGGCGCCTTTGCTGTGTTGAAAAAAATTCTGCATCATAGGGACTCCCGTGACAGTCATTGAAAGGCCAATTTGTTGCACTTATGGACACTTCTGGTCGTTCGAAGAATCCTAATTAAGTCACCCGGAATGTAAGTCTGCCCGCCCCTAAATATGGTCGTTAATCAACAGCTGCAAGGGCTCTTACTGAGAATGCGGAAAGACTTAAATAGAATCTAGCCTCTCCCCTTCGCCCTAGATCCGTGCCTGTCGAAATACACCTTCCACGAATCGGTTCGTAGAATCCGGTTCTGGAATCTCAGGCGGCTCAGGACATTCGTGAGATTCTCGGTGGTGTTTAAAATCAGTGCGGGCACTCTGCGATATCTTTTCAGATACTTCGTCCCTTTGATCTTCAGGTGTAGTCCCTCCTTGATTTCTGCGGACTCCACTACTATGTTTCCTGACTTGATGAGAATATCGTGGAATTTGGGGGGCCCACCACTCTCCGGGTTCACGGTTCAATTCCTTTAGGGGATTTCTCCCTCAGTCTGTCTAAATCCTCGAGATATAGAAAGGCTTCACGATGACCTGACCAAAGACAACTCTCACCAGGGCGTTGTTAGCCAGCTTCACAAAAGTTACACCATCTCGTTATTTTATTCATTTGTTCTATTTTACACTTTTCCTATTTTCCTAACCTTTCCTTAATTACTTTATATAAAAGCTAGTAAGTTTAGATATTTCACTGAGAAATCGGTTTTTTTTTACTTTTAAATTAGGAAATATCTTGCCTAATCAAATTAGTGATTTTTTAATAATCTTTAGGACCTAACTGTTTGTGAATCAAATCTGTAAAATTTCGCTAGTGATTTGTTAAATTTTAGCAATTTTTTTACTTCGAGAGGCATTAAAGTATCTTTTATGTATGAGAAAAGTTATAAAATTTTTAAAAACTTGTTTGGTGACTCTATTTAAAATTATGAATATTGCAGAAATTACTCTATTGAAAAGTAGCGCATGACAATTTAGACTATGAATAATTAATTTATTAAAGTTTCTTACCCTCACGAAATTGGAGATTACTAGTTCAATATTTTTTATAGACTGAGCTAATTGTCCCACATTTTCAGGACACTGAGCCATTATAATTTAAAGATTGTAAGAATTTTTATTTATATTTCGAGAACCTAAACATGTTCGGTCACGTTTATAATTTTAGAATAGAGGCTTCTTATTATATTAATAGGTTTAAAATGATACAATATTACGTTGTTTTATTAAATTTTTGTATTTTTCATTTTTCCTATTTTATTACCTTTTTTATTACTATAATGAGGTCCTACATACGTTTATATATTTTTTCAAAGCAATCAGTTGTGTCTCAATTTTTAATTAGGGAATATCTGGAAAAATTGCAATAGTAATTTTTTACTAATCTTAAGTGGTCCACTTTCTGCGTATCGAACACATAAACTTTTACTACTAATTTATTGCATTTTACTAGTTATTATTAGAATAGAAAATTAAGTATCTTTTGCGTTTAAAAAAATAAAGTAATAAATTTAAACATAATTACTCTTTAGGAACTCAATTCGTAATTATTCAAGCTGATGCATATTTAAGACACATCATTTTTACAAAGTTTTCTAAACAGTTGCAATTTTCTTTTTAAAAGAGTATGAAAATGTACTAACAATAGAATTTTTTAATCGAAAAAAGAATTCTACTAAAGAGTATGGCATGAGGGCACTGATCACAAGGGCACAATCAATATAAAATGCTTATGGTTTATTGCCTCCTTAAATCAAAATTATAAAATTAAAGCTAATACTAGTGAAATCTTACAGATTTCATTAGTGAAAAGTGCACCGTTCAAGATAAGTAGAAAATTACTAATTCCATTATTCGATTTATATTTTCTGATTCAATGGTAAACGTAAAGCAGTCCGTCTCTAATGTGAAACCATTACCTTCTTATTGTTTGTGCAAAGTTAACAACATTAACAATTTTTTACCATCGTTAAGTAACAATTTATCAATGTGCTCTACATGTTTTAATTTTTGTGTAACTAGAGAATGCGGCGTCAAGCGCTAAAATATTAGGCCTGCATACTTATTTTTCACATTTTTTAAGCTTTTATCAACTTTCAATAATAACTTAACATTCCAGTGTGTTCTGCTTAAATTTCAAAGAGTAGGTATTATGGGTTTATTGCATGAAATTTAGATAATATCTTTTTTTAAATACTGCATAAAATTCTGAAAAGCCTAGTGCATACGAAATTTTTTGGATTTTTTTATTTGTCACATAAAAAAAATGGTTAGGAAAAAGTATAAAAAACTCTCTTCGAAAATTCTGCGGCCTTAAAACGTCGCAGCCTGCAAACTTCTTTAAAAATTACGGCAGTTGCTTAATGACCTTAATACAATGTAAACATCTCAAAATAATCAACTACGCTTCATAGTATCATGATTAGATAACGAGTATAGGCAATATCAATCATGTATTATCTACAATGAAGAACCAGAATAATAATTTTTAACAGTTGCAACCACACTATTCTTTTATACATTTATCAGTTTCTCCTCTTTTTTGAAAAAATGAGAAGCATTTATACTCTGGTCTTGGCAATCATCTTTAATTTTATTGGTGAATATGATAATATAATATACATATATAATTTTTTTAATATTTTCAAGCACTCCGTAGTAAGAAATTTGGCTGACGTAATAATTCTAGTCGGAAAAGTTATAAAAGCTTAACTTCATAAATTGCTAATCATAAGTATCCTTTTTAAAAACTTTCTTTTTATTTAATGTAATTAATTAATTATTTTGCGATATTTCTGTTATCAAAATCTATTTCTTTATTTACGCTCAGAACCTTGATTCATTTATTATTACATTCTCGTCATGGTGTAAAGGTATTGTGACAACTATCGTGGATTAGTTAAATTGAAAAAGTTTCGGGGTGAAACTGAAATGGTTTTTGTAACTCAGAAAACGAATCAGAGAGGTGTGAAGATAGGGATTTGGCCACCATTTTTTCTGTGATCAGTCGTAGGGATGCCTTCTTGCCACACGCAATGTTGAAAAGGATTAGGGGTTTGAATAACATTATTTGTGGGACTATTTACAGGAGTAACATCCCATTCCCACGAGGTTTCTGAAAGGGTTAGGAGTTTGAGAAACCTTATTTCTGTAATCATTCACAGGGCTGCCTGCCTACCTCCACAGTTGCAGGAATCACTTACCGCCTTTAAGAGGTAGGGATTCAAGAGTCGGGGGTTGATCAAAATTATTTCTGTGACCAGTCGCAGGGGTGCATTTGCGCCCCCGCGAAGTGTTACAAAAGGGGTGGTGGTTTGATCTATATTATTTCCGGGACCATTCACAGGTGTTCCTTTTCTCCCCAAGAAGTGTTGAAAAGAGGAAAAAGTGTAACCTAAATTATTTATGTGACCAGTCACAAGAGTGCCTTCTTACTTTGACGCGATGTTGGAAAGGGTGATGGGTTCGACCAACATTATTTATGTGACCATTTACAGGGCTGCCTTTCCACCCAGAGAGATGTTAAAAGGGGTGGGAGCCCCTCCTCAAAATATGTTGGAAATGGTTTCAAAGGTGATTCTGCTAATATAAATAAAGGCTGTCTGATTGTGCAGTTCTATGCTAAATAGGGCTGATACCTCAACGCTTGCAAAATTATGGAGAAGAGGATTCTCTAACTACCATTTAAAAAAAACGGAGAAGATCTTGTCTGCTGCTGAAAATTCTTGTTTCCGATCGGGTCGGCAGCTCATGAAGATAACTCGCTTTTCATTATTGGAAACATCGATGGTGGAATGGATTTAATCCGCTCGAAAACACAATATTCCCTTATCTGGTCCTATTGTCCAAGAAAAAGCTGAATTTTTTGCAACCTAATTTTGATACAGGGATTTTAAAACTAGCTCTGGGTGACTAGATCAGTTCAAAGATCGTAATGGAATCGTATATAGGACATTAGGTGGCAAGAGTGCTTCTGTTTCGACTGAAAACTGCGAAATGTTCCTAACTGACATTTTACCTGATTTTCTGGCTATTTATGCAATACAGGATATCTTCAATGCACACGAAGCTGGTATTTTTTTAAATGTTTACCAGATAGGACTTTGACATTGAAAGAAGACACCTGTCTTGGTGGTCAGAAGAGTAAAGACCGTGTTACTGTAATGGCCTGCGCTAATATGTCTGGTGAATAAAAATTAAATTTATTGGTAATAGGCAAAGCAAAATATTTACGATATTTTATGGGAGTCAAGTCTTTACCAGCACTTTAAGCGAATAATAAATAATTTTGGATGAACAGTTCTATATATGGAGACTGCCTTCATAAAATTGATTGTAAATTTCGAAGGTAAAATTGAAAAGTTATTTTATTTGTGAATAATTGTCCGGCTCATCTAAAAGTTTTGATAAAAACACTAAAAGCCTTAAAAGTGGTTACTTACTATCGAATTTGACTTTAAACTTGCGATCTATGGATAAAGGAATTATCAAGAACCTTAAAGTCAATTACCGAAAGAGAATCATAAAAAGGTTGCTCAAGGCTCCGGATGAGAAAAGCTGATCTGATGAGAAGACCTAATTTGAATTTCTTGACGCCACTTTCGATTTGAAAGAAAATTGGACTGATGTCACTAGTAAAACAATTGCGAATTGCTATCGGAAGGCTTGCTTCATGAAAGCTGAAGTGGAAAATGCTGCGGTGCAAGAAGAAGACGAACATTCTATGGATGGTGTTTCTGAAGAGTAGACTGATCAACAAAGGATATGAGAGTTCACAGACATACACTTTGAAGATTCAGTTGATGCGAACACCAATTTAATAACTGCTGCATAACCTACAGACAGTGAGATATTGGAAAGCGTGAAGGAACAAGAACCTATGATATTGAATTTCGTTTTGAAATTTCTCGAAGGTTTTTTTCTGAACAAATTAATGTGCCAGATACTATCTTTGCTGCTTTAGACTTGATTGAAAACTTTTTTGAGGCAAAAACTAGCATTAAACAGAAGAAATTGACTGATTTTATTAATTAATCTGCTGTTTGCAGCATATCAAATGGCCCTTTTTAGGACCAACAAATTTATTTTACGAAGGATCAATTCTCGTTCTTTTCATACTTCTTTATAACAGGCATTAATTTAATAACAGATATACATATTTTTCCCTTGTTCTGATTCTTTTACCTTATCAAAATGTTTACTTTCAGTTAAGCTTGGTCTATTTACATTTCATATATACATGAAAAAAAGTTTTATACAGCCGTCATCGTAAATAATTTAAGATTTAAGAGATATTCATATTATGTGCTTTAGAACATGTAAACATATTTAAATGCGTTATGTTCGTTTATATTCTTATTAATTTAATTTTTATGTAGTATCATATAGTACCATATATGGGCCGGAATATTTTACTATAAGTTTTATTATGCTCATCCCTATCGCTCAAAATTCAACTTCAAAATTTAAAATTTTTAGCATTTTATAATTCTAAAATGAATTTGCAAATACTTTTGAAATAAATAATTTTTCATCTAAAATTTGTTTTTCATTTTAAATCGATTTTAAGTGAATTGGTATACTTTTTAGGGATAAATAATTTTACTTCTCAACCTTTTTTTCATCACTCATATAAGTCTTCTGTAAAATGAAATTTTTTATTTTTGAAAAAAAATTTTCGATGGAAAAAGCAAAAAGTTTGGACAAAAAGGGATAGTTAACAAACCCGTCCTTCCTTTAGGCCTTAAAGGAGTTTGCCAAAGCTCAATCCAATCTGGTCATGAACTTTAAAGTTATCCTGGATACAAGATACAAAAGCTTAGAGGCAGAAAAACGCCTTCGAAGATACAGTTTTCGTGATTCAAGAAGTCTCAGAACGTGGAGTTTAGATAAAGACTGACGAAGCAAAATTTGACATATAAATAATATCTTCACATTAGGATGAGAATGTAAAAAGAACGCTAAATATTCTGTCACACACCTGTCTTAACCTACAAAATTAAAAATTGCTGAATAATATTAAACCATTTTAATTTTTTCGAATTTTAATTTAACTACCGAATTTCATTTAACATATGTCAGAGCTTTTTTTTAAGTGCAGCCCAGTTTTGAAACTAATAATTTTTTTAAATTGCGGCTTCTTTCACTGATTCACTAGTATCAGTCACACGACACGTTTCTTGCCCACCGGCGCTGGCATGGTGGTAGCGTATCTGCTTGTGACTATGCTACTGTAGGGTTTTTATGAATGGTGGAAATACCAAATTACTTTGAAAAAATGTAATCGTCTCTTTCTTGTTACAGAGTTTAGTTCGCCATTTGAATGTTTACCCAATGGCGAACCTATTCAATATGTTCCTCGTGGCAGAACTTCTCCTCCTTCTGAAAGAAATTACACAACTGAGAGGTCACTTTCTCCTCCTGAGTCTCCTCTTCGTGCTAGGTCTAGATCTCCGCTTGAATCTGCTCATCCTTCTTCTAGGTCTATAGCTCCACATATAAAGCTTCCTTCTCCTGATGGACGTGGATGTGACATTGAACAACTTAGATTTATTCGGCTTACACCTGATTGGAATTCGCAATATCTTAAATTCGAACTTCATAGATTCACTCTTCCTAACGATAAAGCAATTAAAATAAAAACAGGACGTAATAAATATAGGCCTGTGCCTATCGAAGAACGAATTGTGTTATCAACATCCAATGGTGACGCATTTGCCATTTTGGAGACTTATAATATTCTTAGCGGAATATACAAATATTATGATGGCGTGATAAAACGTGTGAAAATAAACATGGAAAGCCATACAATTACCCAATTGAACCGGGATGAAATAAATGAAGTTCCAGTAGGTATTCTTCGCCCCATTAAAAAAAGTTTTAGAGTAGAGAATATTAACCTTCGTAAAAACACCAAACGCCCACGCTCTTCATCAAACTAAAAAAATGTAAAAATATTATATATATTGTTTTTTATCCAAAACCAGATCCAAATCTTACATGTATATAGCGATTACATAATAAATCAAAGTCTTATCGTTCTCTAGGCTTCAATCTTTCGTCAATGTCCCAACCAATCTTTTTCGGAAACAGATAAACCTCCTCCTTATAGGAACCAATACGTTTTAAGGTCAATTTAAACCACCTTATTATGGATTGTTTATAGGAAAACTGCCGGAATGAATAGTTAAGATGCATGCTTATGAAAATTAACAAAATACCTGAAAAAAAATATATATACACTTTTATTAAAAAGGCAATTTAGTCTGATTCTCCATTCATTGGTCTAGGACTTCCGTGAAAATTATTCTGATGATCACCTCTCTTTAGTCTAAGTACCTTAAGTTTCTTTTCTATATAAACTGCAATTAAATTTCTAAAAAAATACATTGTTTCGTCAAGCTTTATCGTACCTGTCTTTTTTTTATTTAAAAGCCGTTTTACACTTGAGCAGAACTGTGCGAGATGTGGCTATTAAATAACGAGAGTGGCGCTACTACAGAAGACATGTACATTCGATGGCAGTACCTCCCGTTTCTTTTTGATAAATTCATATAGCCGAAGCCTTCGTTCGCATTAGAGTTTTTTGGAAAAATGGCAAGTGTAACAATAGAGCAACGAAATTTTAAAAAAATTTGACATGAAACTTGTTAAACCCACTAGTGAAACTTATAATTTATTGAAAAAGTGCACGACAATGAATGTTTATCGCGTGCACGTTATTTGAATGTTTTAAGCGTTTTCAAGATGGACGGAAAGACGTTAAAGATAATTCACACCCGGGTCGCCCTTCCACGCCCAAAACAGATGGCAATATCGAGAAAATAAATCAAAAAATTAATATTTTCAGATTTAAACGAAAGAGTGAGCATTATTTAATTTTTTTGTATGTGCTGATTTTTCATCCGAAGAAGTACCTAACGAAAGAATAGGTTTATCTCCAAAACTATTTCCTCACTTATCGTGTGATGCGAAAAAAGATAAAAAGACAAACATTATGCACTCGAAAAAGATCTACACATTTTTTAGACTCTACTTTTTGATAGGCTTTTTGATATTGAGAATTTTTTTCAAAATTGTGAAGAATGACAAAAGGTAAGAAAAAAATTCATAGACAAAATTTGTTCACCCAAATAACATCTGCAAGTTTTTTATTAATTATTTTTTGGCAGGATGCGTATACTCGCTTTTGTTCAAATCGCAAACAATAACACTGAAAATAAACAAATTTTTTTTAAAGGTGCAGTAACGTATTAATTACCGAATTTGTTTTTTTTATTATTCGCACTTTTTTAAATTAAGAAAACAAAATCATAAAAATAAATTTTTTTAATATTAATGAATTTATGAATTATAATACAATGAACTTCCACCTATTTGAACGGCCTTGAAACGTAGACGTTCTGTTATTTGAAGGCTGGAGAGCGCCTCACCTGCAGTGAAAGGACAATTAATCAAAGTTGATACGCCTAAGAGGTTATGTTTATTATTATGATTTGAGAGTTATTTTAATTAACATACAGTTACTATTATCTTTAATATTTCTTAATGATCTTGAATAATTAAAATTATATATATATTTGACTGTATTTGAAATTTGTATGTTAGAATCTGAGAAATTTACTACAGCTATGTATTTTCATAATTTTCGTCCGCATTTCTAAATTTTAGTACTTATTGAAATATATAATCGGCTCTCATGAAAACGTGGTAAAACAAACCTAGGTTGGTACTGTGGCCTAACGCGACATGAAGCAGTATGAAATGGAGGCGTCGCGTCGGTGTGCGTTAAATCTGTAAAATGCCGTTTCCCTCTTTTAAATTTTTCATGTAGTTACAAACCAGTAGAATTCATCTAAAATCTCTTAAAAATAAATTTAATTTATTCCAAATATATCCCTAGAAATCCTCTGATGTTTAAAAAATTTTAGGGCTGATGTTAATACCAACGTACTTAAAACTACGTAACCCCCCTTCTTGTTGCAGAGATAAGTTCAAAATTCGAAAGTTTACCTTATGGCAGCCAAGCCTCCTCTTCGTTCGAGGTCCAGATCTTCCCCTGCCGGGCCCACCCTCCTTCCGGATCTATAGCTCAACCTAAATTGCTTCCTTCTTCTGATGGAATTGGATGTGGACTTGAATAGCTTCGATTTATTCGTTTTATTCCCATTTGGAATTTTCACCGGACATTCGAACTTCAAAGATACACTTTTCCTAGCGATAAGTCAATTAAAATTAAAACAGGAATTCGTACGTTTCGGCCTGTTGCAACAAAAGAACAAATTGTATTATCAATATCCGTTGGTGATGATGATGGTGTGTCATTAGGAATTTCATATTTAACAATAAAAGTTTATTGTATCACATTTGAAAATTTAAAATCCAAAAAGAGCATTTCTAGAAATTAGAAATAATAATTAAATTCGTACATTAAATATGGAAAGCGGATTTATGGTCAGGAGTTTGTGGAAAAAATAATTTTTATCGTCAAAGATGGTTATTAATTCAGTGACACTCTGTTTTCCTCTAGGTGTGATTGCAGTGCATTTTTCCTTTTAAAATAAAGCTTTTTATCTGCGCACCTCTTTGAGAAAATATACTGTGTAGGTTAGGAAATTATAAAAGAATAGAACAAATATTGCAAATTCTGGAAACTTTTCATTAAGACGTTTGATCGCTACTTGAAAACGGAGGTTAGAGAATAATAAAAAAATAATACATTCTAATTACAAATAAACGCCTGATCATTAAATAGAAGCCTGCTGAGCAGGCATCAAAATGGTTTATACTTTTTTTCTACTCCGAAACTGTTTTTTAAGCAATATCTCTGAAAACGATTTTGTTGTCAAAATGTACTTTTGAGTTTTCTGATCCAATTTATCAAAAAATATGTTTATATTTTGAATTAAATTTAATACAATTGTGTGTGCATGGAAACGCCTAATAATGCTGTGTTGTTTACTTAACTGTAACTACAAAAAATTAACTAGAAAAAAAAACGCAAGCAAATGACGATTAAAACGACAAAAATTGCGGGACAGACATTAAGGTTTATACAATATTATTTGTTTGGCTTGAAAAATGTGCATAAATTGATGTTTTGTTCCTCTAAAGTTTTCAAACTTGAGGTATTAGACGTTTCTAAGGCTAAATGTTAAAATAAAGTTGAAAATCCGTATCTCCTTGCAAAAAGTGAGGTTCGGACACTTAACGCTAATGACGTTTACGGTGTTCTTATATTAAATTCAAGTCAATAGCAACAGAATTATAAATAAGGAACTGAACATTTTGTAGAGAATCATAATAAGTATTTATTAAATATAAATAAGTAAGACTTTATATTTCAATGTTATATTACTGGGACTATAAGTTTGCCTGCAATTTGACAATTACCCATACTGCAAACTTTTATTATTCTGGTTGGAATGTCTGAATATAAGTTCCAGTAGGTTTCCGCCGCTCAATCATTAAGAGCTTTAAAGTAGAGGAAACAAACCCCAATATAAGCAAAAATCGTTTACGGTATTCATCCCTACGATATACAGCACAATTCCAGATAAAGCAGATCCAATACAGATTTTCCTTTCTTCGACCGTTTTAATTTTCAGTAAGTATTTTAGCAAATATAGTCGGTCTTACGGTCTATGACGGGGCATTTTTAAATATTTCCTACTAGGTGGGAACGAAAACACCCCCTACACCAATACATTCATAAATTGATAGTGTGATCTCAGAGAAGTAAAAGACGCCTTCTGGGACACTTTAAATGACACGATAAATATTTGCGATCACGTTGAAAGAATAATTCTACTAGGAGATATGAATGGATATGAATGGATATGAATGGTGGGCATCCAAAATAAGGGCACAGAAAGAGTACTAGGTAATTTTGGGGATTCAGAAACAAAATATAATGGAGATAAATTAGTTGTCTTATGGTTAGAAAAGGGTCTGTTTATTACGAATACTTGGTTTAGGCATAAGATGATTCACATGTACACCTTGTCTAAAGGAAATAGCCACAGTATAATTGACTTTGTTGTTGCGGATGAAAGACTAAGAGAACTAGTCAAAGATACAAGGGTCATGAGGGGTTCTGAATGCAATACCGATCATTAACTTCTGATCTGCAAAATTAGCTTAGGTCTGGGGTCGAGAAAAAAGAGAACCAAGAAAACAAAAAAAATCGCGAATCAAAATTAAGAACCTACAGAAACCGGATGTGCGAATATATTTCCAAAATAAGATAATAGAAAGCATTTGTAAGGTAACTTGAGAGGCGCTTATACGAAATAAAGATACAGAAGGCGCATGGACTATGTTCCGGGATATCATTGTTAGATGTGCGATCAAAGTGTGTGGTACCGCGTTTGTAGGAAGAATGTCTGGTGATGCATAGTGGAATGATGAAATTGAGGCTGCCCAAAGAGCAAAGAAAGAAGCGTACAGGAGAACTTTGAACATGGCAGGTCTTAGCGATGAGGAAAGAAGTAGACGTAGAACTGATTACAGACACAAAAAGAAGATACTCAAGCGATTAATTAAAGAAAGAAAATATAAAATTAGAGCAGAAGAAGAGGAGAAAATACAAAACGACTTTAAGGGAAGCAAGACACTACTTTATCAAGTAATGAAGTGAAATAAAAGTACAGAATTTGACAACATGAGAAAGAGTAATAAAAAAATTAGCTGCGTATTTCTGCAATTAGAAGCTTTCAATTTTAAACCCTTATCATTCAAATGGTTTAAAGAGTTTTTTTTTCTATTTTATAGGACTTTACAGAGTATTAGGAAAAATTCGAGTCTTTTAAAAAAAAGGTTGTCAAGAAAAAAGGGTGTTTAGCTTTAAAGTTCGGAAGAAGTCAAGAGATATTCGATAAATTTTTGGAAATATTTCTAAGTTTTAAAATATTTCTCATCCATTTCAAACGTCTTAATTTCTTAAAAATATTTTAAATTTACTCGAATTTATTTTAAAATTTTGAAAAATTATTCAAAATGTAAAAAAAAATATATACAGTCTTCTAAATTTTCCCATAAATCTAAAAAAAAACAGGGTAAATTCTCTTAAAACCTGTCGAAATTCTTTTAAAGCTTTTATAAGTTTCTTTTTGAATCTTTAAAAATGTAGATTTAAATTTTAAAAAAATTTTAAACTTTAAAAATGTAATTTTAAATGTAAAATTAAAATTTGTTATTTATTTTTCAATCTCACAAAATTGAAACATTTTGCTGTGAAATCTCTTGAGCAACTATTTTTTCTTATTCTTTTCAGACCTTCTAAACCCTCTCATCTTTAAAAATTATTTAAATCTTTTCTGATTTTTTTAACTCCGCAAAATTGGAATCCATTCCAAAGCATCATTTTAAATTTTCCCATGAAAAATTAAGAACATTTTTTTAACGTCTTCCACATTCTTTTTCCACTGGAACAGTTGAATTTTCAACTTATTTTTTAATTTGGAAGGAATTTTGCGTTTCATACTTTTAAATTGGTCGGTTTAATCTCGCTGAAACCCCAGGAAGTGAACTTCCATAGGGGATTCAGCATTGCTTCTTGATGCTCGGCGAACTCTCCATTATCGAGCCTTATTAGCTTAAGGTAGGCGTCAGTATTTTTTCCAGGATCTCGTTCATATATTTTTATTGCAATCATACTGACAGTTTTATAGGTGTCCCAGTCTGAAGGCAATTTAGGCCTATTTGCACTGTTGCACAACGCTCTTACCTTTACAAAGTCCTTCGCAACAAATCCATGGTGTGCTCTAACTCATATGTGGTAACATACCTTGTGGGCAATTCTGCAAGCTTGCCTTTAAGTTCCTCTTTATATCAATTTTGATGTGTACTTCTGGGATTTCTGATATTTCAAATTACCAGTTTTCCTAGGGGCGATCGCAATTCTTTACAGCCTCTTTAATGCTCTGTGGTCGCTAGGCCAATGCAAGGCTAACATGGGGCACTTCCGGACACTTATGGTCTTCCAACAGATCTCAGTTGAGTCACCCAGAATGTAGCTCTACCTACACCTAGATAAGGTCGGTTACCTACAGCCGCAAGGGCTCTGATTCAGAATTCGTAAAGACTTAACTAGAATTCAGCGTCTCCCCTTCGGCATGAATATGTGCCTGTCGGAATACATCTAACAAGCATTGGTTTGTAGAGTCGGGTTCTGGAAGCTCAGGTACCTCAGAACAGTCGACGGATCCTCTGTGGTGTTGGGAATCACTACGGTTGATCTGTGGTACCTTTGCAGATACTTCGTCCCCTTGATTTTCAGGTCTAGTCTCTTCTTGATTTCTGCGGTCTCCACTTGTATGTTTTCTGGCTTGTTGAGCATATCGTTGAATTCGGGGGCGCGCCTTTCCCGGGGTAAAGCTTCTATGTCTTTAGAGGACTCCTTCCTCAGCCTGTGCAAATCGTCGAGATTCAAACATGCTTCAAGATAACCCGCCATACAGACAACTCTCACCAGGACGTTTGTTCTATTTTTTACTTTTCCCATTTTTCTAACCCTTTTTTAGTCCCTTATATAATGCATAGCAAGTTTAGATATTTTGCTTAACATTTATTTGTTCAGTTGTAATTTGTTAAGATTCATAAATTTTCATTCAGAGAGGCATCACAGTATCTTTTACGTATGAAAGAGTTATGTAAACTTCTTTTGGAACACTATTTATAATTATCGGAGCTAATGCTAATTCAATTGGAGAATTGTAGTGCAATATTTTTTATAAGCTAGGCTAGTCATCCCACATGTTCGGGACGACTAGTCCATCCCTTTTTCCAACTCCCACATTGTTTCGGGACGACTACAGATACAGCCTTAATGCATGGCCCATCGATTAATTTAAAAAATCCAATTAAAATGATAATTTTTTTAACTTTCTGCAAACAATCAGCAGGAAATATTTTGAAAACTTAAACAGATTACCAACTTTTTGCGTATCAAATCTGTCAAATTTCACTAGCAATTCGTTGCGCTTTAGCAGTAATTTGGATTTAGATGTGGAATAAAGTATCTCTTGCGTTTAAAGAAAACTATAAAATTTAAATAAACCTACTCTTAAAGGATTTAATTCTTAATTATTCAAGCTGATGCATATTCAAGGCAAATCATTTTTACAAAGTTTTCTAAACAATTGCAATTTTCTTTTAAAAAATTATGAAAATGTAAAACCGAAATGTTTTTTAAAGTGAAAAAAGAACTCTACTGAAAAGTAGGGTATAAGGGTACTGATATGCATAACTAATTTATAGTTTTATGTAAATTCAAATCTTAATTAAAAATTTTTCAATATGGACTACTTATAGTTTGTTTCCTCCTTGGATCAAAACTATAATGTGAAAGCTATTACAAGTAGAATTTTACAGATTCGATTATTGAATAGTGCGCCGTTAAAGGTGATTAGAAAATTACAAATTGTATTATTCGATATATTTTAGAATTCAATGGTTGAAAGAAACCAGATTTTTTATTTAAATAAGTAAATTCACTGTGTTTAATAATTACGGAAATTTTAAAGACTTTAGACTTGAACGATACAAAAGTTTAATAAGATAAGGAAATGGTATAACTTTATGAATATTATTAAAATAATAAGTCCATATTGCAAACTGGTTAACAAAAATAAGAACCTGTTATCATCGTAAAGTAACAATGTATCAATAAGCTCTAAATATTTTTAATTTGATGTAACTGAAGTTAAAAGTTTTTTAAAGACTGCATAAAATTCTGAAAAAGCTTAGCGCATACCAAATTTTTTTGGACATTTAATTTTTTGCACAAAAAAAATTTTAAGGAAAAAGTATGAAAAACACTCTTCGAAAATGCGGTGACCTTGAAACTTCACATCCTGCAAACCTCTTAAAATAGCACGGCAGTTGCATAATGACGCGAATGAAAGTTAAACATCTCAAAATAATCAACTTCGTTTCATATTATCATTATTAGATAAGGATTATAAGACATATTACTCATATATAATCTGTAATGAAGAACCAGTATAATAATTTTTTACATTGTTAACCACATTATTCTTTTATACATTTACCAGCTTCTCCTCTTCTTTGAAAAAATGAGGAGCGTTTATATTCAAGCCTTCACCTTGGCAATCATCTTTAATTCCATTGGTGAATATGATAATACAATAATATATCTATAATTTTTAAAATATTTTTAAGCATTCCGTAACCAGAAATTTGGCTGAAGTAATAATTCCAGCCGGCAAACTATTAAAGCTTATCTTCATAAATTGTTACTCACAACTTTCTTTTTAAGTGCTTCCTCTTTATCCAATGTAATTATTCAATTATTTTGCGATTTTTCTGCTATCTTAATCTATTTCATTGTATAAGCTTTAAACATTGATTCATTTATTTTTACACTCTCGTCATAATGAGAAGGCATTAGTTCTATATAAAAGCTATCGAGGATTTCTTTCAATTTTCACGTTTTGAATCCCCCCACCCCTGAATTCTGAGAAAGGAGGTTGTGCATACAAATCAGGCACTGTTGAAAAAACTCTCGGTACCAATCGAAAAAAATATTCCGTGTCGGTAAAAAAACGTTTAGCACCGATAAAAAAAATTTAGCGGTACCGAAAATTTTTTACCAGCTTTTTGTAAGCATATTTTATTTCTATATATTATATTATTTGCTACTTGGATTGAAAAATGTTCGGGATAAATATAAAATTATTTTTGTAACTAAGAAGACAAATCAGAGAGGTGTGGGGATACAGGTTTGACCGAAATTATTTCTGCGACCATTTATTGATGTGTCTTCCAGCTCTCACGAGATGCTGAAAAGTGGTAGGGGTTTAACCAACATTATTTCTGTGTCAATTCATTTAGGTTCTTCACGAGATATTTGAACGAGGTTGTATAGTGGTAAAGGATTCAACAACATTATTTCTGGGACACTTCACTGAGGTGTCTCACGAGATGTTGAAAATAGCTGGACATTATTTCTGTTACCAGTCCTAGGGGTGACACAACGCCATCAAGATATTTTCGAAAGGGGTAGATATTTGATCGACATTATTTATGTGACTATTCCCAGAGGTGCCGTTTTGCCCCATGAGATGTTTAAAAGGTGTAGTAGTTTGAACAAGATTATTTCTGAGAACATTTACAGAGGAGCCTTTCTGCTCCCACAAAGTGTTGGGAACGGATAGTGGTTTGACAAGGTTGAAAAGGGGAAGTGACAGGGGTGTCTTCCCGCCCCAAAGAAGTGCTGAAAAGAAGCAGGGGTCTAACTATAATTATTTCTGTGACCAGTCAGAAGGGTGCCTTACCCCGTCCCTACAAAGTTTTAGAAAGGAGTAGAGATTTTTTCAACATAATTTCTGTGGCCAGTCACAGAGATACATCCCTGCCCCTGAGAGATACTAGAAAGGGGTAGGGGCTTAAACAAAATTATTTTTTTGACCAGTCACAGGAAGCCTCCATGTACCCACCAGATATTGTTAAGGGATAGGCTTTAGGCCAACATCATACATAAATTCCATGAATCCCATGAATTGCTTCGAAAGGTCTTTTCGCCCTAACTCACAGATGTAATTCACCTTTTCGCTTACCAGATTGCACAGAATACGCTAAACGCTTCAAGCAATTACCCACATATTCTTTTACTTGTTTACGCAACTCTGGAAATCAATACACCGTCAAGAGCAATTCGACAGTTTTATCAACTCCAACGTGACCGATATCGTGATGACACGATCCAATTACGCTATTGATCAGTGACAAGTACAAAGAAAAGCATCTCCCTGCTCGAACATGTCGCGGATTTCTTTCATGTCTGGATCAGACAACTGTTTGCACATAAGCTGTTGTTCGAAGGTCAAAGGCTCGATTACAAAGACTTCACGGCTCAGAGCATCAATATGCCTCATACGTTCGGAAACTATGTGTTCTCTCGTATACGAGAAAGTTTGAAGAAACTAGGGCGATCGTTTAATAACTCGTATCTGTGGTATTTGCTTTCTAACTCAGTAGTTCGGCTGCTTAAATAAAATCTCGGATGTAAATAATTATTTTCTTTACGCTCCAAAAGAATAGCCTCAAATGCCCACGCACTCGCATCTGTGTGTAACTCCGTGTAAAGATTAGGACTGTAAACAGCTGAGACAAGCTCAGTAGTCAAATAATCTAATAAAGTCTCAAAAGCTCGCATTTCTTTTTTCCAACAACAATTCGGATCCCTTTTTTAAGAGTCCATACAACGGTTTGGATATCAAGGCAAAGTTAGGTATAAAACGAAGTACAAAAACAACTAGTCATAGAAACTGCTGAACTTCTTTCGCTCACTTGAATCCCATAACTACTAATGACATAACCGAAGTACTCGATTTCTAAAACCCCAAAAATACATTTATCTAAACACTTAATTGATCAGTTTCTTTCTCTGCAAGATTAATGAACATTATATAATTCTCAGCATCATCGTATTCAAAAGTTACCATTTTACGTCTTATCAATGTTAATCCTGGGGTATTGAGAGCTTATTCCCGCATATAATACTCGCTGTTCAGATTCGTTAAAAAAATTACAGTTCCGGAAATTCTCGAAGACCAACTTTATTTTTCAACAAAGAAATCGGACTGCCATTATCAACTATAGCATCTTTAAATAATTATTGTCTCGTGCGTTGCTTAATAAAGCGATATCCGTCGTTCTTGGTTCGATGATTAGAATTCACTTCTTTGATGCGACTGTAGATTCGCTGTTAAATGGCTTTGCGGATTTAACAGTTGACCTCTCGATGACAGCTGTAGTGCCTTTTCTCCCCTTTAAAGTCACGTTGCAAACTTCCCATTGTTTCCATGTGTTCGCGAAGATCCAGCAGAATACTGGCATCCTTGATGGCCTCTCTGATGACATTTAAAACAGGCTCCACGTCCCTTGGGTGAACTTTTACATTCGTTTGCCAAATGTCCAAATGCAAGGCAGTTATAACACCTTGGTCGCAGCCGCATATCTCCTGTTGATTTGGAATCTTCTGCTTTATTCTCCACACCCTTATTCGGTTTGAAATTTTAACAAGGTTATCCATATTGCTTTCACCACGTCCTTTCCGTAAATTTTTGCGTGGCTCGTCCTTGACAATTCTCTGTATTTCATCTAACATATACGAGAGCTGTCCCAAAAGTACCCGACCTACCTCGATCTCTCGGCGCTTGATTTATTCTTCGTCATCCGGTGGGTGGCATCCTTCAAAGTAGTCCGCATTTGATTGAACAAGACGCTGATATCGATGTTTCCACTTATTAAAGCACTCTTGAAAGTCAGACTTCGAATCGCCTTTGGTGCGCAACACTGTGTTTCAATAAATACTTCTGCACAAGGTTTAATGCGTGCGCTGGAGCATTGTCGTGATGAAGAAGCCAGTCACCGGTTTTCCAAAGTGGCGGTCGTTTTCTCCTGATTGCATCACGCAATCTTTTTAGAACTTCAACGTAGTACTCTTTGTTGATGTTCTGACTTGTAGAAGCATATTCGTGATGCAAAACGCCCTCATAATCAAAAAATATATCATGTACTCAAAGACAATTCTTCGGCCGATTCTAATTTGTTAATCAATTTCAACTTTTTTTTAAAATATGTGGAAAACTTCTCAAATACCTTCAGAGTGAGACTTGCAACTTCTTTGTTCGAGTAAGAGAATCCTCACACTTGTAGACTGCTGTTAACTCAGCTTTCAATTCAGCCCATGATTTTTCAACAATAATTCCGGGCGTATTGTTGTACCCGTCTAGTACACGTTTCTTTAATCTTCTCAAAGCTTGAAGTCTGATAATATTGTCTGGAACCTCGTAGCATTTCATCAACTCGTCTAATCCATCTTTCGACATGATCATCCTCATCTTCGCCAAATAGTGGAATTAACTCACCGATTTCACTATATTTGGGCGCTGCGGGTCTAGCATTATTGCTCTGTGCAACTTCAACAATGGGAATCATCCCATTGTTGTCCATCTGACCTCCAATTCGCACGGCTTCCATTACTGCCCTCGTAGTCGCTGCAACTATATTTTTTACGTTTGCCATGACTGCTCCTCCTACTGGAGATATGTAAAATCCAGAATCATCAGATCCAACAGATCCAACCACACAATGCACATCCTCATCTACGCGACGCTGTTGGACATCTGGATCAAACCCGCAAAATTCTTCAATTTCAGGAGACCCGTTACAAATGTTCAGATCCACCTCGTCAATGTTCGCGTTTGCATCCGCCATCTTGTATTGCTCGAAATTTCTAGAACGTTCTCTGTGTCACCCGTCGAATTTTCTCGACGAATGCATCGGTGTCACCTGCCGATTTTCTAACACTTCTCTTACAGGAATAAGCCAATTCATGAACACGTTGGCTTTCCACGCCAATACACATCGGCTTCCCGCACCAATCGTCGCAGAATCTACTCGAACACGTCGGCATATATTATTCCTTTTATGGAAACTCACATAACCTGACGACACCAATAACCGTATTTTTTGGCAATGAATAATTTTACTTATCAACATTTTTTTCGTCACTCATATAAGTTTCCTGTAAAATTTAATTTTTCAATCACAAAAAACATTTTTCGATGGGAAAAGCTAAAATTTTGGGCCTAAATCGGTAATTAGCAAACCCGTCCTTTCTTTTAAACCTTGAAGAAGTTTGCCAAAGCTCAATCCAAACTGGTCATCTTCTTGAAAGTTATGATGCTCATAGGTTAGAAGAAATAACAGGTAGACAAACACCTTCGTAGAAATAGTTTTTTTTATTCAAGGATTCTCAGAACGTGGAGTTTTTATGATGACGGACGAAGCGAAATTTGACATAAAACTAATATCTTTACATTAGGACTAGAATATAATAAGAACGCAAAATATACTGTCACGCACCTGTCCCAACATACAAAATGAAAAATTGCTAAATAATATTAAACCGTTTTCTAAATATTTGGGGTTTACAGCTATTATTTATATTGAAGTGGAAATGATAAAAATCAAGAGCAGGGTTCTACATTTTACAAGGGGAAGGGTGAGGCTCGAAATTTAAAATCGAAGTTGCGTGAGCATAATTCGAAAGCCCAGTTTTGAAAACTTTAATTTTTGTTAAATGCAGCTACCTTCACTGATTTACGAGTATCAGTCACTCGGCGCGTCTCTTAACCAGCTACGCTAGCTATGTAGCCATGTAGCGTATCTGCTTGCATCTCCGCTGCTGTAAGGTTTCATCAGTGGTGGAATACCAACTTACTTTAAAAAAATATAATCGTTGCTTTCTTGTTACAGAATTCAGTTCGCAATTTGAGTGTTTGCCCAATGGCGAACCTATTATATATGTTCCTCGTGGCAGAACTTCTCCTTCTTGTGAAAGAAATCATTTACCTGAGAGGTCACCCACTCCTCCCGAGCCTCCTCTTGGTGCTAAGTCTAGATCTCCGCTTGCATCTGCTTATCCTCCTTCTAGGTCTATTGCTCCACATATAAGGCTTCCTTCTCCTGATGGACATGGATGTGGAATTGAACAACTTATATTTATTCGACTTATACCTGAAAGGAATTCACAGCAGCTTACATTCGAACTTCAAAGATACAATCCTCCTATCGATAAAGCCATTAAAATAAAAACAGGTCGTAATAAATATAGCCCTGTGCCAGCCGAAGAAAAAATTGTATTATCAACATTCAGCGGTGATGCCTTTGCCATATTGGAGACTTATAATGTTCTTACGGGAATATACAAATATATTAATGGCGTGATAAAACGTGTGAAAATAAATATAAAAAGCCACACAATTACACCATTGAGCCAGGAAGAAATAAAAGAAGTTCCAGTAGGTCTTCTTCGCCCGATTTTAAAGAGTTTCAAAGTAGAGAATATAAACCTTAGTGAAAACAAGAAACGCGTACACTATTCATTAAATTAAGAAATTGTAAAAATCTATAATATATTACTTTTGATCTAAAGCCGGATCCAAATCTTACTTAGGTATAACTATAATTTACATAATAAATCAATCTCTTTTTGTTCTTGAAAGTGTTAACCAAAACTAAGCTCTCACTCTTTCCTTATTCTTTCTCCGTCTTTTATATTACTAGGAATTAATATGCTTCGAGGCCAATTTAAACCTCCTCATTATGGATTATAACCTCTCAATGAATTCTCTCTTTTCTTGACCTCTCTCATGATAAAGTATTTTAAGACCATAGACATATAAAGTATAGACCGCCAGTCTGTTTGATCTGCCGACGCTCCTGCTTAGAGAGAGAGAGAGAGAGAATGATTTTAGTGAGACTTCTTTCTCTTTCTACTGGGGACACGTGGGTTGGTGAGCGGAGCGCGCCAACAGTCGACTCGCGCAATCTCACTGACGTCACCCGCCCACGTGACCCCAGTAGAAAGAGAAAGAAGTACTCACTAAAATCGTTCTCTCTCTCTCTCTCTCACTCTCTAAGCAGAAACGGGCGGTACATCAAAGCGCTGGCGGTCTATACTTTATATGGCTATGTTTAAGACAATTCAAATTTAAATTATAACCGCATATTTGGTATGCTTTGGTATGCTACCCCACAGATACCCTACAGATTATAATGAACCCTACAGATTATAATGAACCCTACAGTACAGTCGATAATGCCCCTGACAGTTGATCCGACTATAAACATTCAACTAATAAAAAAAATTAAATATTTTTTATTTGTTTTTCTTTTGCTTGCAAATTCATCTTTTTGATTTGAAAAATCCTCTTGTTTCAAATTATTCTATTTTGGTTGACAATTTATTTCTATGGTTGAAAAGTGAAGTATTGTGTTAAACGTTTGTTTTTAATTTTTGTTTAAAATTAATTGTTTTAACTTTTAACTAAAATATATGCTAAAATTTCAGTATTTTTTTTTAATTTATCTTTTTGGCAGAAAATTATTCCTCTTTTTTCAATTTTCTTTTATTAATAATTTTTTTATAATTCTTCTATTTTGATGAAATTAAGTTGTTTTTTATTATTAAAAATTAATTAAATAAAAATTGAAATTTTCGATTTTTGGTTAAAAATGGTTAAAAACTGTTTTATTTGAAGAAAAAACAGTTTAGTTGAAAATTTATGTATTTTATTCAAAATTCGTATCTTTTAATATTTTTGATTAAAAATTCGCCTTTATGTTGAAAAAGCATTTATTTGGCTGAAAATTTAAACATTCTTATGTTTTGCTTTGAAATTTACATTTTTTGTTTAAAATATCACTATTTTGGTTAAACATCCATCTGTTTCCGTTTAAAATTAATTTCTTTGGTAAGAAAATTGAACTATTTTGTTCAAAATTGTTTTGTTTTTTAAAAATTAATTTTTTTTACTTAAAATTCAAGTATATATGCTGAAATTTTCAGTTATAACTTTTTTTTTGTTGGAAACTCGTGTTTTTGATAGAAAATAATTCTTGTTTGAAAATTGATGTTTTCACTTAAAAATTTTGTATTGTATTAAAAATTCAACTTTTTTGCTGATTTTTTTTTGTTTTCAAAGGGTTCAAAAATGGTTCAAAAATTAGCGATTTTGTCAAAGATTACCGACTTAAGCGAGATTTTTTTTATTGGAAACCATCTTTTTAACTCAATAATACTTAACTTCCATTTTTTTTAATATTCGTCTTTTTCAGTTGAAAATTCATTTCTTTCTTCCAAAATTGCACCATTTCATTGAAACTCCTTTTTCGGTTTAAAAATTTCTTTTTTACTTATAATTAAACAATTCCATTATTGATGGAAAATCCATACTTTTAGGTTAAAAAATGAAATATATGGTTTTTATTTTTAATATTTTTATTTTTAAAAATTTATTTGAAAAGGTATTTCTTTAATTATAACATTTTGGTTAAAAATTTAACTATTATGAACTATTAAAAACATCCTTTTTTTATGCAAGGCAATTTAAAAAACATTTTATTCGTCTTTCTGGTGGAAAATCATCCTTGTTTGAATTTTTAAAATTTTTTTTCAATATTCGAATTTCGATGAAAATGTTATGTTTTAGTTGACAAAGAAATATTTTGACCGAAAATTTATGTATTTTACTAAAAATTCTTCTCTTTTCTTTGAAAATGATTCTTTTTGCTTAAAAACTTACCTATTTTTGTTAAAAATTCATTTTTTTTGTTAACATTTGAACTTTTTTGAAAGATAGTTTTTTTGTTCAAAACTAATTTTTTTAATAAAAAATGTAAGTATTAAAAATATTTTAAAATATTTTGTTGAAATTTCGTTTTTTTGGTTTAGAATTATTTATTTACTAAAAATTTAACCATTCCATTCTCAATTAAAAATTCAATTATGTGGTTGAATATCTATTTATTTTATTGAAAAGTCGTCTTTTTTGGGTGACTATTATTCCTTTTGTTTGTAAATCCACTTATTGTATTGAAAAATTACATGTTTTGTTAAAAATTCGATTTTGTCTGGTTGAAAATTTATTTATTTTTTTGTCACTTGAAAGTTTCCCCTTTTTAGTTGAAAATTTGACCATGCCAATGGTCCTAAGACACCGAATTAGTTTGTAGACCTATATCTAATAAAAATACCCAAAAATTTTAAAAATTCTTAACATTATTGAAATCTATTAAAAATTTCTCGGCACCTTTATAAATACCCTGAAAAATTGTTTAAACCCTTTGTATATTCTAAAATCTTTTATATCTTCTGACATTTTTTAATTCTTGAAATTCTTAAAATTTTTGAAATCTTTTGAATTTTTAAAAATCTTTGTGAAATTTTATGAAATATTTGTATAATCTTTATAAAATATTTGTTTGTGAAAACTTGTATGTTCGTTTAAAACCGTTGAAATCTTTCAAATTTCTTGAAACCGTTTGAAATTGTTTAAATCTTCTGAAATGTTTTATATTTTCTGAAAATTTTTAATTTCTTAAAATCCTTCACATTTTTGAAATCTTGAATTTTTTTAAATCTTGAAATTTCTATGAAATCTTTAAAATATTTGTAAAATCTTTCTTTCATCTTTGTTTGTTAAGCTTTGTGAATTGTCAATTAAAAGACAAATTTTTAGTCAAATTTCCGGAGAAATTAATTTTTAACCAAACTGATAAATTTACAACAAAGATGATAAAACTTCCACTGGAATTTTTAAAAAGTAATAAATTAAAAAAATAATTAAATTAATAATTTTAAAACAACTAGTTGCTTCTTCATCCCAAAAAGATGAATTTTCAACCTAAATTAGAATAGTTGAATATTCTCTCAAAAATCTCATTCTTAATTAATAAAAACACGGATTTTCAGCAAAACAGTTAAATTTTCTACATTTTCAAAAAAAAATACGAATCTTCAAAACAGAAGACACATGTAATTAAATTTTTAAATAAAAAAAGATAAATTCGGATTTTTTGGAAAAAAATTGTCCAGTTTTCCTTATAAAATAATGGAAAGACAGGATTTATCAAGGGGAAAATAAATAACTTCCATTTTATAATAGATTAATGTATTATGCACTTCAAAAACTGTACAGGTACAAAACAATAAAGCTATTAACTTTTCATAAGTGTAACCTCGTGTAGCAGGAATGTTCCGAAATATTCTCAAAGGCTAAAAAATACAAAAAATGGTACAATGCAAATATTATATTTCGCGCCAGATCAAATCTTAATCTAAGAGCAAACCTTTTTTTCAATCACTCTTAAACGTATTTGCAAACATTTTCGATGCATATAAAATTTTATTACAATTTTAATCAGTCAACCATTTTTATTAAAAAAAAAAAAGAAACCCAGATGTCTTAAAGTACGCCGGATAAACAATGATATTGAAATTCAAATTCTTTGCTTCTAAATTCACCCAATTCACCAAATCTTCGATTAAATTATTCGATTAATATACACAGCGAAACGAGATCTCAAGCAGTCTATAAATTGCGGGTGGGAAAAAAATCGGCTAATAGCAATACTATATTTATTTTTCACGTAAATACTCTGAAAAATTTATATTAAATCAGTGATGGCTAAATCAGACTTTTAAAACAAAAATGTAAATACTTCCTATTTTTATTCGTGCTGATGTAATCGTAATTATGATTAAAAAATTATTATTATTATCATCATCATCCTATTTATGTACAACACGGGAACGAGTCAACTCGTTCTGTGAAATGTAAAAAACGCGAATACTTTACACATTTCGTAAAATCAACGACACTGCTTGTGAGTCTGAGCAATTTGCGAGAGCAATTTGCTCCCGGCAAGGAACGTCACAATTCCGAGACCGAGGAGATATCGCAGAGTTACAAACATGTTGAGCTTCAGCCAGAAAACTCCAAAGAGTACGAAAATACCTGAAAATAAATTTAAAAAATTAAAACTTTTCGTCAATTCTCACAAACACAGATTTCCACAATTTTAAATATTATTTTATTAAAATCTGTCGTGAATATCGGGCTGCAAATGTAACAAATGAAAACGTTACATCTGTGAAAAATTCAACCGTTAATTTTTGCTCGATTGAAAACAAACTTGATCAGAAAACAATCTGGCCTGTCAAGCATCGAGCACTATTGAAAAAACAAAACATGATAAATCCATTTTTTTTTCTTCAATAATTACAGGGTGGCCGTTTTAATAACAGCAAAAAATTCCACTTGAATTAATGCTTGTTAATTAATCATTTTTTTCAAGGCCGAGTTAATAAATAATTTTATTCTTTTATTTTTTATGTATTAAATAAATGTGCTACATTAAATGCAATCTTAACCGATTCGAAATCCCAATTTTTCAAGTAAAAAATTGCATATTTAAGAATATAAATTAATTTTTAACCAAACAGTTAGATGTTCAATTAAAAAAGATTCATTTTCAACAAGATACTTGAATAATAAAAGATCAGTTTTCAAATTTTCAAACACAGTGTTGAATTTTTATCTAAAATCATGAATGCTTAACTAGAATAATTAAATTTTCAAGAAAGACTTAATTTTAAACTAAAACTGTGGACTATTTAACTGACATAGTTACACTCTCAGTCAAAACAAAATTGCAAAAAAATACAATTTTTATTTTATCTTATTATTCTTCAAATTCAAATAAATTTTAAACAAAAAATACAATTATTTAGCAAAGTACATAAAATCTGAATCAAATAGTTGAATTTTCAATGAAAAAATATCAATTTTCAATCATGTAGTTGAATCTTGAACCAAAAAAGATCAGCTTTTAAACAAAATTGGGATAGTTAAAGTTACAGTTAAAAAAAATCCATTGTCCACTCAAAAAACAACACATTTTCTACCAAAAAAAAGTACCAATTTTTCATTAATTTAATTTTTAACTAAAAAAGTTTAACTCTCAACAAAAGTGATGCATCTTTATATCGAATAGTTGAAATATCAACCCTAAAAATATATGAGTTTTCTATCAAAAGAGATGAGTTTTTAAATACAAAAAAATACAATTTTTTCCTAAAATTAAATAATTGAATTTTTAGTCAAAAAAATTAATTTTAATCTAAAAAAATGAAATATTAGAATAGAATGGTTAAATTTTTAGTTAAAATAATAATTTAAAAACAACAAAAAAACTCATTTTAAAATTTTACAATTTCAAGCCAAGTGATTAATTTTTAACTAAAATGATGAATCGCTAACTGGAATAGGTTAATTTTATACCAAAAAGATGAATTTTCAAAAAAATTATAAATATTTGACTAGAACAATTGACGACGAATAGTTAAATATTTGATGAATTTTCAACTGAAATTATGAAGTAGTTAAATTTTTAGCAACAAAAATTAATTTTCAGCCAAAGAAACAAAAAAATTTTCAACAAAATACCTCATTTTTCAACCAAAGAGATGAACATCAAATTAAAATAATGAAAATTCAACAAAAAAAATTCATTTTTAACTTTCAATCAAGCAATACAATTTTCCTTCCAAAACATATAAATTCTGAACTGTTTTGCTTATAAATTAAATTTTTTCAAATAGAACAATTAAAATTATAACGTTCAAAGTTTAGTTTTTTGTTCAGTTTTAAATATTTAATTTATAATTACTGATTTTACATGAACAATAAAATAGTTCTAAATATTAAGCAAATGTTATTTTTCTTAATTACAGTTTTTTAAATTTTAACTAAAACAATATTTTAAATTAAATGAAAACCTTGAATTATAAATATATTATATTTGAAAGTTACTTTAAATTTTTATAAAGTTTATTAAAATGCAATCAGGCGTTTATATTTCAATACATTTCAATTATTATAATTTATATTCACATTTGATCACTTAAAAAGGTTTTTTGTCCAAATTCGTCGATTTCAAACGCTATTAATTTTTTATTTTTTAAGTCTTTAAAACTCCATTTAAAAACTCTTTAAACGAAAAATGTACGCTTCAAATTTAAAATCCAAACTGGAAATTTTGTAAATGAAAGATTTTTAAATTACATAACGTTTGCAGAAATTTTTATTTGTGGATAACATAAGTCGTCTTTGTACAATCTTTTGAAAAAATTTTTAATCACTGCAAAACCTTTAAAATCCTTGAAATTTTTGAAATCTTCGTACGTTTTAAATCTTGCAAATACGTTAAAATCTTTCGGATTATTAAAAAAATTTGTGTAAAATCTTGAAATTTCTCTAAAATCTAGAAATCCTTGATTTCTTTGTGACATTTTTTGAAATATTTTAAATCTTTGAAATACTTTTAAATTTTTCTTTAATCTTTTGTGCGTAAAAACTTTTGTGTTCGTTTCAAATCATTAGAATCTTTTCGAAGCTTCTCAAACTTTTTTGAAACTTTTGAATCTGTTCAAAACCTTTGTATATCCTGAAATCTTGAAATCCTTTGTAACACTAGTGAAATCTATCCTATATATTTTGTATTTATTTGAAATTACTGGAATTTTCGAAAAATTTGGGAAATATTTGGGAATTTTTTTTTTTTAATGTGAACTCTTAAAATCTTGTAAATACTTTGCACTTTAGAGTTTGAAAATTTAACTGTGAAATTATTTCGATTCTTCATATCTTTTTAAAGCCTTATAGAGTCTTTTAAATATTTGTGAAATCTTTTGTATTCCTTTGAAATCGTTGAAATATTGGAAATATTTGGGAAATATTTTGAAATATTCTAAAAATTTCTACATGATTTGAACACTGAAAATCTGAAATCTTTTCTATTCATTTGAAATCATTAAAATATTTGAAATGATCTGAAATCTTCTAAAAATTTTAATAATTTCAAACTTTTAGAATTGTGAAATCTCTTGAAATCTTCTCAAATTTCTTGAAACCTTTGGAAATTGTTTAAAATCTTCTAAATCTAATTTAGCATATACTTTTTGAAATCTTTGAAATTCTTGAAATCTTCTGAAATCCTTATCAATTATTTAAAATATATTTGTGAAATATGTTTGTAAAACCTTTTGTATACATTTAAAATCATTAAAATATTTGAAATCTTTGTGAAATATGCGAAGATCTTCTCAAAGTATTTTAAATCATTTAAAAATCTTTTAAATGTTTTTAAATCTTGACATCTGGATTGCCATTATGTTCAATTTTTCTACTAATCTTGAAAAAATGTTTCTTATTATTTTGAAGCCTTTCACGATTCTTAAAAAGTGAATAGGTGTGCAATATTTATTATCCATAAAAATTCACTAATTTTACTTGTTAATTAAATTTTTTGAAATAGAACAATTAAAATTGTATCGTCCAAAGTTTCAAATTAAAAAAAATCATTATAATTTATATTGCCATTTGATCAACTAAAACAGATTTTTAAAATCTAAAATTGTCGATTTCAAATGTGGCTAATTGAAACTGCAATTGAAAGTTACAATCCAAAAGGTAAAATTTGTAAGTAAAAGATTTTCGAATTACGCATTGCAAACTGAATGATATAATGAGAAAAAATTTAACTCGTTATTTTTTTTTTTAATGTCGAAGTTAATTATTAATTTTAATTTTGTTTAAATTTTAATTATAATAATTCTGTTGAAAATATTCAAATATTCATTCAAATATCGTATAAAGGAGAATTTGATGAAAAAAAGGTAGATACACCATTTTTCTCATTTTTGAGCAATCTCGAATCAAATTGATTTTTCCTGTTTTGTTTTCTTTTGTAGTTTTTTTCTTTCGACTTGAAATAAGAAAATACATTACCTCCTAAGCCAACGTGGAAAGCGACAGCGCTGAAAGAAAACGGGAAATTTGAAATGTTGACTCCCAATTTCGCCCAGAGAATAAACAACAAAAGGACAGGGGCGAGGCATAGTCCGGTGAAAAGATTCGAAACTAGGACTGGAGGTCGCTTCTCGGGCTCTCGGAACATGTGCTGGAAATAAAAACAAACAAAAAAGTTCAATATTATTATCCGATCGATTTTTTACAAATATTTCAAACATTTACAGGGTGTCTACTCAAATCCTGGAAAAAAAATTCCCAGACAATTCCAGGTATCTCAAGCGTTTTTCCAGTATGATTTTTCGCGAGTTTATTACAAATATTGTCCATTTTTAATTTATACGAATTTAATTAATATTACAAGATATTCTTAAATATTTTAGCATGATAGATTAAATAAATAATTAAATAATGCTAAAAAAATAATTAATCATTTCTTGAATTTGTCTCTAAAGTACATGAAACTTCAAATTCTTAACTTTTCAAGTAGAAATTTGTATTTTCAACAAGATAAATGAATTTTCAAACAAATAGTGTAATTTTCAATCAAAAGGATTAATTTTCTACCAAAAAGACGATTTTTCAACAAAAAAACGACAATAATTCTCAATAAAAGAGTTAAATTTTCAATTGAAAATTATCAATTTCCAAACAAATAGCTGAATTTTGAACTAAAAAATATCACATTTCAAGCAAAAATGGAATACTTAAATATTCAGTTAAAAAAATTATTCTTACACACACAAAAAAAACAGATTTATGTTTTAAACAAATTTGATTTAAACTTTAACCACATAGTTTTATTTTCAACGAAAAAAAAGTATTAATTACTAAAATGATCAATAGTTAATTGCAACATTTGAATTTTTAAGCAAAAAAAGTGATTTTTAAACGAGACGATTAATATCCATACAGGAAAATTAATTTTCTAGCAAGACGATTTTTAAATTAAATATATTACTTTTTAACAAAAAAGTTGAATTTTCAACTAAAATGATCAATCCTTATCTCGAAAAAATGAATGTTCAAACAAATAGTTGAATTTTCAACCAAAAGTATAAAATTTCTACCAAAAAGATGATTTTCAAAAAAATAAAATAATTCTCAATAAGAGTTGAATTTTTAAATAAAAAATATCACACTTCAACCAAAAATGGAATAGTTAAATATTCAGTTAAAATATTCTTACCCCACAAAAAAAGATTTATTTTTTAAACAAATTTGATTTAACCTTTAACCAAATAGTTTTATTTTCAACCAAAAAGATGAATTAATTACTAAAATGATCAATAGTTAATTGCAATAATTGAATTTTTAAGCAACAAAAATGGATTTTTAAACGAGACGATCAACTTTCACACAGGAAAACTAATTTTCTAACAAGGAGAATGATTTTTAAATTAAATATATGAATTTTTAACAAAAAAGTTGAATTTTCAATTAAAGAAGACCTATTTTCAACTAAATAGTAAAATTTTCAATCAAATTAATGAATTTTAAACTAAAATGATCAATTTTTATCTCGAAAAAATGAATTTGTAAACAAATAGTTGAATTTTTAACCAAAAGGAATAATTTTCTATCAAAAAGCCGATTTTTCAACAAAAAATAACAATAATTCTCAATAAAAGAGTTAAATTTTCAACTGAAAAAGTTGAAGTTTCAATTAAAGATGACCTATTTTCAACTAAATAGTTTAATTTTCAACCAAATTAATAAATTTTTAACCAAAATGATCAATCTTTATTAAGAAGATTTAATTTTTGAACGAAGTGCGGTTTTATTTGTAACCAACACGATGAATTTTCCATGTAGATAAAAAAATTTTAGTCAAAATTAAAAATGCATGAATGCTCAACGAAATATTTGCATTATCAAATACAAATAAAACAAATTTTCAACCTAAATAGTTAAATTTCATGCAAAAAAATATCCATTTTCAATCAAAAATGGAATATAAGAATCGTTTTTATAAACGAAGACGAATTTTATTGAAAATTCATGTATTTTAAATTAAAAAGAAAAATTGTCATAAAAATTGAATAGCTAAATTTTCAGTAAAAACCTGCAACCAAAAACATGAATTTTGAAAGAATTCGATAAGTCTTTACCCAGATTAATTAAATTTCCCATAAAATAATTATTTCTAGCCCAGAAGATTGATTTATAACAAAAGGTCAACATTTTCAACCAAAGATAATTTTTCAACCAAATATTAAATACCTATATTTTTAGAAAATTAATTTTCAATAACAAAAAAAAAAAAAAAACACAAATTCTGAACAAAATAGTTCAAGTTCCACTTGGAATAAACTTAATAAACTGAACTTTTAGTCAAAAAATTGATTTCAAACAAAAGAGCGTGTTATTCCATTTAATATTGCAATTATAAAAAAATTAACCACGCTCTTGAAAAAATTCCCTGACTTCAAAAAAATGACCTGCCATTTCCAGGGTTTTCCAGGTAATGTAGACACCCTATTTATTATTAGATGTAAAACTGTCGGTCAAATTGTATATCTCAATAAAAAAATTATTAGGAAGACGTAACCTTACAAAGTGACCATTTTCTTTTCCAATGATATGGAAGTGATAAAAGCATAAAAAAAACCTTTTACCACTAACGAACATTGGGTAATCCTGTATTTTATTTTTTTTAATTAAAATTAATACCCAAAAACAAGCATAGGCTTAATTGGAGGAACAAAATTTTTAATAAAAAAAAATTCCATTCATTTCCAACAAATTGGAATGAATTTCGAGGAGTTAAAATGAATCGAGAATTCAATGAAATTCGTAATAATTCAAAATGAATTTTAAAAACTTGAATGAGTTGAAAACAATTCAAAAATATAAAAAAAACTTGGGTGAATTCAATAACTTTGAAACAAGCTTAGAAAAATCTTGAAAATCCAATTCAATTATTGAAATCAATTAAAAATTTTCTAGTAATCTGCAAAAGTAATAACCTAAAATATTTCAAATCCTTCCAAATCTTTTGAAACTGCGACAAGCTCTTGAAAATGCCGAAAGATTAAAAAAAATACAATAAAATATTTTAAATGCTTCGATCATTTTATCGATTTATCCTCAGGATTAGATAAATAAAAACTTTAAAAACTTTTAAATAAAAATCCATTGAATTAAATAAACTAAAGGAAATTTAAAAGAATTTACAAAATCCTGAAAAATTTCTTCAAAAATTGTGAAATCTTTTAAGAATCCTGAAATCTTATTAAACTAATTTGAAATAAAAACTTTTAAAAATCCATTTAATTAAGTAAAATTGAGGAACTGCAGAAAAATTCTAGCGAATTAAAAGAAAATCCAAAGATTTTAAAGGAATTTAGGATAATTTAATAAGAATTTAGGATCAAATTCCAAAAAAATAATTTGAAATCTTCAAATCTTTGAAATTGTACAAAATATCTCACTCTACACGCCTGAATAAATTCTTTAAAATCTTGAAAAGTTTATTTTAAAACCTTAAAAGCTTTAAAAAACACCCTTGCAATGACTGAAATCCTCGGAAATGTTATAAAATCCCACGAAATGTTTTAAAATGTCTAAAAACCTCACATTTTGTATCCTAATAATAGTTCCCGGGAAACTTAAGATTTCCTAAAATATTTCAAATCCGTTGATATCCGACGAAATACTTCAAACCCTTTGAAATTCCTTTAAATTAGTGAATTCAATTAATAATTTCTTGCAATCTTTTTAAATTCCTTAAAATATTTCAAATCCTTCGAAATCCAATTAAATTACTGAAATCAATTAAGAATTACTTGCATACTTTTAAAATTCCCTGACTTTATTTATTTTTTCCCAAAATCCCCTTTCTGAGAAGATGTATTATTTTATAAATTACCGTGATCTCCGGTTTTGGCTCGTAGACAGTCTTATCCTTGAAAGCGGAAGCTTTCTCAGCAGCTTCAACACCCGTCGGCTCCGGGAATTTCAAACTGACTGTAGCCACATTCCACTGGAAAGAATTGCTCAAAACAGCATCACCGACGATTAATTCCACCTTGTAATCTCCACTTTGGTATCCAAAGTTCTTCGCCGCGGGTCCTACGGGCTGAAAAACAATTGTCTTGTTTTTAAATACATTTTAAACACTTTTTGGTTGAGTTTTTAAATGAAAAAGATACATTTTGAACCTAAAAAAATTAATTTTTTTATATAAAATGATGAATCTTCAAACATGAATTTTTAACAAAATAGTTTAGCTGAATTTTCAACTAAAATTAGAATATTAAACATGTTCGGAAAATAAATGTTCAACAAAAAAAAAAGAATTTTCAACAAAATAGCTTTTTTTCATAAAAAAAATTATTAAAAAAAAAAAAAAGAATCATTAGATTTTCAGTTACAATGATCAATTAAAACAAATGAATTCTCAACAAAATAATTCAAATTTAAACCCAAGAGCTGAATTTTCTACCAAACAAAATACAGATTCAATATAATAAATAAATTTTCAACTAAAAGGGATAAATTTACGAACAAAAACTAAAATAGTTCAATTTGCAGTTAGAAAAGAAAAGTTTTAGATAAATAAGAAACGAGCTTTCAGCAAAATTAATTAATTTTTAACAAAAAGTAAACGAATTTTCAGCCAAGGAAATAAAATTTTATCAGTCTTTAATTTTCCACAAAAAATATGAATTTATTAGTGGAATTTTCAACCCAAAAAATTAATTTTCTATAAAAAAATAATAAACGAATTTTTCAGTAAATATTTTTTTTCAACCAAAGAAATGGATTCTTAACAAAAAATAGACTAGTTACATTTTCTATAAAACAGGACATTTTTTAAAGAAAACGATTACATTTCTATTAAAAAAGTTAAATTTTCCACAAAACATTGAATGTTTAAAGTGAATTTGAAACTTAAACAAAATCAAATTTTCACCAAATAAATAAATTTTCAAATAAAAAGATAAACTTTCTACCATAAATGAAATATTTAAATTTTTATTTAGTAAAATATATCTTCATCCAAAAAAGAGACCAATTTTTTAACAAAATAGTTGAATTTTGAACCGCAGAAATCAACTTTTAACTAACAAAAAAATAAAATTTTCAACTGCTGAGCACTTTATTACCCAAAAAAAGACAAATTTTAAACAAACATTTACATTTTTACCTAAAACAGATCAATTTTTAATGAACAACCTAATTTTTAACTAAGAAGATTAAACTTTTATAAAAAAGATAAAATTTTAACAAAAAATGAAACAGTTACATTTTCAGTTTAAAAAATTAACTTTCAATATGGAAAAACTTTTTTCCGATTAGTAAGATAATTTTTCTGTAAAAAAAAAGACTTGAACCAAGTACGATTTTAATTTCCGTTTAGAACAATTAATTTTCAACAAAATAATTTAATTAAAAAAAAAAACATATTTGTGAACTAAAATGATGAACCATCAACCAAACAAATTAATTTTTAACAAAGCAGCTCTACTTACAGCTAAGTGCTGGAAAATTCAACCAAAAAGGATGAATTCTCAACAAAAAACATGATATTTGATATTTCAACCAAAAATGGTTTTAATTTAATACCCAAAAAATAGTTGAATTTAGCCAGAAAAGATTAATTTTCAATCAAATCTTTTGAATCCTCAAACAAAAGAAATTAATTTTTAATCAAATAATTGCAATTTTTAATCATAATAGAAAAATTAACTTGAACTTTCAAGGTAGTTTAAAAATTATAGGCGGGTGGCCGTTTTAATCAAAGAAAAAAATGACCGGACACACTTTTTTTTGTAAACTAACTATTTCTGAAATTAAAAATGACAATTTTTTAGTTTAAACAGTTTAAAAATCGTTAAAATTCTTCAAAATTTTACTTCGAAATATTGAAACATTTACATGTTTTAATTTTTTTATTTAAAATTATTTTTAAAATTTGGTCAGAACTTCGAAACGTCTTTTAAAATAATTCAAATTTTTCCTAAAATTAATTTAAAACAAAAATTCAATTGCACGTTTACATTTTTTATTGGCCTAGCAAAATTATATATTAATAAGTTTATTCGTTGAATTTGATATAAAAAATAATTTAAGGAAAGACCGAAGACTTTAAATTTAAAATATTTGATTAATGGATCATTAAAATTTTTATTTAAAAATAAAATTATCGGAATAAATATTATATTAATTTCAGTTTTTTTAAAAGACTTTCAAATAAATTATTGTCCACTTTAAAAATAATTTACTTATTTATATTTATACTTTATAAAATAAATTTGTTCTTGATCACAAATTTTCGCCTTCAAACGCTTTTAATTTTTTTAATCTTCAAGACTCTACTTTGCTTAAATATGAATGCCTAAAAACATAAATTTTCAAAAAAGTTTAATTTTTAAACAAAAGATTAATTTTTTTCTTAGCAAAAACGTCAATTTTTAAGCAAAATAAATCAATTTTTAATGAAAAAGTTGAATTTTCAACCGAGAAAGGAAAATTTTTAACAATTTAGTTGAATTTTTAACTAAAGAAAAAATCTGTTTTCAACAACAACAAAATGCAATTCTTACCATGTCAAATTTGTAAACGTGGGAAGAATCAGGCTCAGCAACAAAGATAATCTCGTGTGTACGCTTTCCTTTTCCCGGTTGAGCGACGGATGACAATCTGACAAAAGCTTGATGAACCCTTATAGCTTTTTTGCTTATGGAATCCTTCAGCAAAAATCTCATTACGAGTTTCTGCTGTGAATCAGCCTCGACATTGCCCTTTAGCTTCTCTGGGTACGATACTCTGCAATTATTTATTTATTTAATTAAATAAGGCTTTGAAAAAGTAAGTTACAAAATGTGATAAACTGAAAGAAAATTTGTATATTCTTACTTGATGAGTTTAGGCTGGGTCGTCTGATCAGCATCTGCAGTTCCAACTTCCAAGTAATCTACTGAAACTTCAGACAAGACTTTGACCGTTACGGTATTGGAAACCGATCCAGCGGAAACCCATATTTTGTAAAATCCTCGGTCTGGTTTAACTTCCATAAAGTTCATTGTAAACAGAGTCCTGTAAAAATAAGCAAATTAATTTGTTATTATTTTAAATTACTCAAAATCAGGATGTCTACTCAAAAATCATAGGAAAAAAATCCCTGATCATTCCAGGTATTATTTTTCACAGTACGTAACCGTTCAAATATTTTTCATTTTTTAAAATATTGAATTCGAAATATGCATACAGTTTCACACGTTTATATTAAATAATTTTTTTTAAAAGTTTTTAAGGATTTAATTGTGATGTTTAATTTAGAAAGCGTTAGCAAATCATATTGCAAAATATTGTTAAATATATAAGCATCATCGATTTATGAAATAATTAATTAATACTAACAACAACAATTTAGTTCTTGCATTTGTCTCTAAATTACCAAATAGTTGAATTTTACTAACAACATTATCAATTTTCAACCAAATAGTTCAATTTTGAACCAAAAAGATGCATTTTTAACAATAAAGTTTTAACTTCCAAATATGTAGTTTTATTTTCAATGAAAAAAGAATAATTTTCAAACAAGAAGGTTAATTTTCTACCAAAAAAGACGATTTTCAACAAAATACATAAATTTTTTAAGATATAGTTGAATTTTTAACAAAAAAAAGTAAAGTTTTCAACCAAATAGTTAAATTTAAAACTAAAAAATATCCATTTTAACCATACATAGAATTGCTTAATTGCTAGTTTAAAAAATTAATTTCCAACTAAAATTATGAATATTTTATTGGAATACTTGAATTTTCAACAATAATGACAAATTTTCAAATAAAAAGATAAATTTTCTACCAAAAAACTCGATTTTTCATCTAAACGCATGAATTTTCAACTAAAAAAAAATTATTTTTTAAATAAGAATGGAATAGTTAAATTTTGAGTTCAGAAAAGGAATTTTAAGCTAAGAAGACGAATTTTCAACGAAAGTTATGAAATATTTAACTGGAATAATTACATTTTCAGTTGAAAAAAATAATACTTTTCAACAAAGAAATTTCAACAAAATACTTGAAGTATTAACTATAATAATTTAATACTCAGTAAAAAAAATTAACTTTCAGCCAAGGAAAGAAAGAAAATTCAACAAACCATCTCAGTTTTCCACCAAATAGATGAATTTTCAATTAAAATGATAAACTTTTAAAAACAAAAATTATTTTTTAACATAAGAGTTTAAAGTGTAACCAAATAATAATATTTTCATTCGAAAAACGATGAATTCTAAACGAAAAATGTAGTAGCTTCTATTTCAATCAACGAAGATTTTAGTTTATAATCAAAACAATTTCATTTCAACATGAATTGAATTTTTAACTACGAAAGATTTTTTTCAACTGGAATAATTACATTTTCAGTTAATAAAGTTTAATTTTCAACTAAACAAAAAAAAAACTAATTATCACCAAAATAGTTTAAGTGCAAAAATAATTAATTAATTAAATCAATTAAATTAATTAATTTTAAACAAGAAACATGATATTTAACGGTGATTTATAATGGTGATTCTTAAAGTGAAATAGTTTAATTTTCAATTACAAATTTGAACCTAAAAGTTTCAACCTAACAAGAATTTTCAAACGAAAGGACTAATTTTCTACAAAAAAATTTGATTTTTGACAATATACAAGAATTTTCACCTGGAAAAAGTCCATTTTTTTAACCGTAGTCGAATTTAGAACTACAAAATATCAATTTTTAGCCAAAAATTAAATAGCTAAACATTCTGAAAAAAACTGCTCTACCTTAAAAACTTTTTTAACCAGAGTGATACATTTTTGACAAAATTCTGAATTTTCAAGTGAAATGATTTGTTTTTAAACCAAAAATATTAATTTCTACTAAATAAGACGAATTTTTAACTAAAAAAAAATTGAATAAATAAATTTCTAGATAAGAAAATTAATTTTTAAACAATATGATAGAATATTCAAATGAAATAGTTTAAATTTATTCTCAGCTAAAGAAAAGACAACAAAGCAGTTCATTTTTCAACCGAATTTTCGATTAAAATTACGAATCATCAGCCAAAAAAATTAATTTTTCAAAAAACAGTTTAAAGTTCAGCAAAAAAAAAATTTCACCATCAAAAAGAATGAATGTTCAACCAAATAATTAAAATTTTAACTAAAAACGATCAAAACCACTAATTTGTAACCCAAAGTAGAAAAGTTAAATTTTTAGTTAAAAAAAGTCATTTCAAACCAAAAAAATAAATTATCAACAAAATAGTTAAATACAATAATATAAATCTACTTTTATCGATAAAGAATTATCCTTATTTAATTTTATATTGCAATTTAAAGAAAAATCAAGTACGCTCTTGAAAAAATTCCCTGACATTTCTAGGTTTTTTTAGGTACGGTAGTCATCCTGTGAATTCTTTAAATATATTTTTTCATCTTTTTTTTAAATGTCTGTTGATTGAACAAGGTTAAATCATCCCTTGATGATAAAAGCCGGTGAATCAACAATTTTTATTTTCCCCAAGCGTATAACTGAGACCACAATGGGAATGCCGGTCCAGCAAATAATTGGGGCTGTACAATAATCAGGGTGGCCGTTTTAATCGAAGGAAGCAAAAAAAAAATCGAACACTAAAGCTAAAAAAATTTCCATTTGAAGTAATAAAATGAAAGTTACTAACATTTTTCAATATAAAAAAAAATAAATCCACATAATTTTCAAAGCTCTGAATTAAACAATCAATCAATGAACTTTAAAATTTTCAATATTATATTATTTTAAGGAATTTTCAGCTAGAAACATTAAACATTAAAAGAGTTACATTTTTTTAACTAAACACTTCGTAAATTAGAAGTTTCATTACTTTTAATTTTAAAGTTTTGAAGATCCTTGATAAGTTTCAAAATGTTAGTACGAAATCTGGAGAAATATAGAAGTTGTTTTTAATTTGTTCAAATAAAAAGCTATGTTTGAAATTTTTTCATAGCTTCTAAATACATTTTAAAATTAATTTAATTTATCCTACAATTATTAGGAAATTTTGCAAATTTTAAGAATTGTCCTTGAAATTTTGATGTATAAATAAAAATTTATACTATTATATTTTAATCATAGCACAATTTAAAGCAAAATGTAGATTTTTTCAGATTTCAAACAAAAAATGTAGAAGCTTTTCAAGAATTTTGAAAGACTCTAAAAAAATTAAAGTATTTTCTTACGATTCCGAGGTAAATTGAAAATAATGTTTCATTATAAAAAATTATTTTAAGAGAATGTTTAAAAACGTTTTAAAAGAATTACATAATTGTCAAAACAGAATCGGGAAGAATTTACGGATTTTTTTTTAATTTACATAATAATTGTGAATCTTTTCAAAACTCCTAAATATCTCTTAAAAATACTTTAAAATACTTTTAAAAATATTTTTTTCTACAAATAATAAGGGTTCATTTGTTATGTATACATTAAAATTCAACAATTTCACTCACAAATTAAACATTTTTCAAATACAACAATGCATTTTAAAAATTGTTTACTTTTAAATATCTAGTTTCAATTTACTCGTTTTAAATAAACAGTCAAATATTGGTAAATATTAAATAATTATTCTTTTTCTTAATTCAAAATTTTCAAATTTAATGGGTTAAAAATTAAATATCTTAGAATGAAACAATATTTAAAATTTTATAAAAGCCTTTAATTACGAATACATTATAAAGTTAGTTTTAAGTTGAAAATATTTTACAAAGTTTCAATGTTTTTGTCAAATCAATTATTGTTCACTTATTACTACTTAAAGAATAGATCCATTAAACATTTTTTAAATTTGTTTATTAAATAAAAATATTTTCACCCAATAATTTCAACTTCGAACACTTTTAGTTTTTAATTGCTCAAGTCTTGAAGACATTTTAAAATTGTTTAAATTAAAAATGTAAGCTTAAAAATAAAAATCTAAAATGGAAAATTTGTCAAGTAAAATATTTTGGAATTACGCCCTGTAAAGTGAATAATAGCATAATTGAAAAAGATAAAATTTGGTTTTGAACTAAATCAATTTTCGATCAAAAATGTAATAATTAAATTTTCGCTTAAAAATATTAATTTTGAGAAAAAAAATTGTGAAGAATTTTGAACTAAAATTATGAGTATTTATCAAAGATAATTTAATTCTTAACTAAAAAATAACAAATCTCAACCACGTAGTTCAAGTCCGAAGTGAAAAGATCAGTTTTAAACCAAAAACGGAATAATTAAATTTCCAGTTGAAAAAGAATTAATTTACTACAAAAAAGGCCAATTTTCAACCAAAGTGATGAATTTTCAACTAAAATTATGTATCTTTAACTGGAATAGATACATTTTAGACAAAAAAAAAAAATTTTTTTAAACAAAAAAATTAATTTTCAAACAAAGGATAACTTTTTTTACCAAACAATCTCATTTTTTAGTAAAATAAATAAATTTTAAACGAAAAAGTTGAATTTTTAACTAAAAATAAATCATTTTTGAACCAAAATTTACATTTTTAACTAAAATGATGAATATTTAACAGAAATACTTAAATTTCCAAATAAAAAAGACCAATCTTCAACCAAATAATTAAAGTGTAAAATAAAAATACCAGTTTTTAACCGAAAATGGAATAATTAAATTTTCAGTTTAAAATTAATTTTCTACAAAAAAGGCAAAATTTCAACCAAAGTGATAAATTTTCAACTAATATGATGAATATTCAACTAGAATAGATACATTTTAAATAAAAAAGATAAATTTGTTAAAAAGATGATTAATTTTCAAATAAACATATTAGTTTTGTATCAAAAACGTCAATTTTTAACAAAATACATCAATTTTCAACTAAAATGATCAATATTTAAATAAAAAAATTAAATCTTTAAACAAAATGGTTAATTTTCAGACAAAAAAAATTTAGTTTTTTAAGACAAACAATACAATTTTTCAACATAATTTATAAATTTTCAGTAAAGTAGTTGAATTTTCAAGAAAAAAATTTCAACTCTACTAAACAAATAATGACAACTACTAAAACTTCAAATGCTTTTAACTTTTAATTGTACAAGTCATTAAAAAAATTGTTTAATTAAAAATGTAAGCTTTTAACCAAAAATTGAATAATTAAATTTTTAGTCACAAAATGAATGTTCAACCAATATAAATACGTTTTTAATTGTTATTATAGAATATTTAACTGGTATAATAGTTACATTTTCAGTTTTGAATAATAAATAATTTTTAACCAAGAAGGAAACCATTTTTCAACCCAAGAAATGAATTTTTAATTAAAATTATGAATCTTCAAAAAATAAAATAACTTAACAAACTAATTTTTTCAGTCTAAAAATTATTTTTCAACTAAAATGATCCAAAAAAAGATTAAATTTCAAAGAAAAAGATAATTTTAAATATTCGAAATGAATAAGTTAAATTTTCAGTTAAAAAATTACATTGAACAAAAAAGAAACCCACTTTAAAAAATCGTTACATTTCAAACAGAGTGATTAAATTTTAACTAAAATTGTAAATCTTTGAATAGAATTGTTTTTAATTTCAAACGAAAAAAATAAATTTTTAACTAAGATGATGAATATTTAATCGAAATAATTTAGTTTTAGACCAAAAAGATGAATTTTCAACTAAGAAGATTGATTTCTACGAAAATAGACGAATTTTCGACTAAAAAATAATTTCGAATAATTAATTTATGATAAAAAGAGTCGAACTTTTAACCAAGTAATTTTATTTCCTATCTAAAAGATAAATTTTTAGATAAAATAATAAAAATTTAACTGGAATACTTCAATTTTTAACCGAAAATAAGAATTTTCAGGCAAAAAGATTAATTTTCAACTAAGAAGAATAATTGGCGACTTCGTAAAATCTTTTTTTTTTCACAAATCCTAAAAATACATATTTGAAATGAATATTCGGTCTCCATAATTTTCAACTCCAAGCGCTTTTAATTTACCATTGTTTAAATCTTCTAGACTGCATTTTAAAAATTCTTTGAATTAAAATTGTACCTTTCACAAATAAAAATCTAAATGGGAAAATTTGTGAACTAAAATAATTTAAAAAATTACGCATTGTAAACTGAATAATAGCATGATTAAAAAAGTATAGAAATTCGACAGTCAACAAAAAAATTCACTATCATTTCACGGCCTGAAAAAATTCCCTGTCTAGCGGCCACCCTGAAAAATGTGAATAGAAGAAATATGTATTTTCAAACTTACTTGTCCCCAGGACTGGGCTGGAAACTCTTCTTGCTAAGGACAACGACGTCATTTTCGACTCGAGTTGCGGAATTCGCGACAATACTGGGAGTTGCGGAAAGTGGCTTTCCCAAAATATTGCAGACTTTCACGCGAACTAACGGCTGCTGGGCTGAAACGATGTTTCCACCTTCGGCAAGAGCGATGCAAATTGGTTTTTCAAATTCATTGGTCGCGAGAATGTCTAGAGACGAGAGAAGGGAGACGACGCCTTTTGGAACTTGCACCGAGCGACGAGAAAGAAGATAATTCGTTAATTTCACAGTTTGCTGGGCAGTTACGGGCGGTTTCTTCTTCAAGGAAGAGGAAAGTTTGAAGATTCCGTTGACTAGAAGACCTGCAAAAAAACACCAAGTTTTCCTATTAACTTCAAGACATTCTTTTCAACAAAAATCAGAAGAACCTGGTCTCTGCTTAAAGTCCGGAAAACTTTTTCTGACAATTCCAGGTTTTTTCAAGTGTAAAAATAATGGGGCTTTTTCAGTTTCTAAGGATTTAATTCACTAATGCACCGTTGCTTAATTAAATAATACTGAAAACATAATTTATTTCTCGCATTTGTCTCTGAAGCATTAAATAGTTATTTCCACTAAAAAAAGAGGTGAATTTTTAGTTAAAATTATTAATTTTTCTTAATATCCTATCCGCAATCGATACATTTTAAACAAAAAAGATAAATTTTTAACAAGAGTTCCAAACTTCCAAAACAAGCTGTCTCATTTTCAACAAAAACAAATAAATTTAAAATTTAATATTATGAGGAATTTTCTACAAAAATATAAAAAATTTCAAAACAATAAATGAATTTGCAACAAAATAATTCACTTTTGTACTAAAAATGACAAATTTTCAAACAAATAGTTGAATTTTGAACTAAAAAATATCAGTGTTCATCAAGAAATGGAATAGATAAAATAATTAATTTTACATAAAATAAAAAAAACAAATTTTTACCCAAAGTGACAAATTTTAAATTAAAACGATGAATCTGTAACTGCAAATTTTGAGCCAAAAAGAACGTTTGTAACAAAAGAGTTTAATTCCTAACATAATTGTCTCATTTTCAACCAAAAAGATCAATTTACAAATAAAATTATGAACATTTGATTGAAACACTTGAATTTTCAACCAAAAAGATGAATTTTGAAACAAGAAGATTAATTTGCAAACAAGAAAATTAATTTGATACCAAAATTGATGATTTTTTTAAACAAAATACATAAAACTTCAACCAAAAGAGAAATGTTCAGCCAAATAGTGGGATTTTAAATTAAAAAATATTATTTTACAAGCAAAAATGTAGTAGATTCATTTTCAGTTTGAAAAAAAATAAATATTCAAGAGAAAAAAATTAATTTTTTACAAAAAAAAAAAACGATTTTGCAACATAATACATAAATTTCCAAAGAAATGGTTCAATTTTGTACGTAAAAAGTCAATTTTTCAAGCAAATAGTTGCATTTTGAACTAAAAAATAGTAGTGTTGAAGAAAAAAAGGAATAGTTAAACTTTCAGTTAAAATAATTAGTTTGTCAGAAAATAAATAAAATAGAAAATTGTCACCAGTGACGTTTTTTCTACTAAAACTACGAATCTTTAACTGAATTTTTTTAAGCTAATTTGTCTCATTTTCCAACAAAAAGATCCATTTACAAATAAAATTATGAATGTTTAATTGAAATACTTGAATTTTAAACCAGAAAAAATAATTTGCAAACAAGAAAATTAATTTTATACCAAAAACAGACGATTTTTTAATCAAAATACGAGAATTTTTAACGAAATTGTTGAACTTCCGACTAAAAGTGAAATGTTCAGCCAAACAGTTGGATTTTGAATTTAAAAATATCAATTTTCAAACAAAAATCGAACATTTAAATTTTCAACCAAACCGATGAATTTTTCACTAAAATTATAAATCTTTACCAGTTATAGTTGAATTTTTAACTAAAATGGTGAATATGTAACTGAAATACTTGGATTTTCAACCAAAAAGATGAATTCTCCAACAAAAAAAGTAATTTTTTACCAAAAAAAAAAAACACAAACAAAAAAACGAATTTTTCAACAAAATACATGAATTTTTATCAAACTAAAAAAGATAAATTTTCAAGCAAATAGTTGAATTTTGAACTAAGAAATGTCACTGCTTAACAAAGAATGTGATAGTTAAATTTTCTGTTAAAATAATTACTTCTTCACAAAATAAACAAATTTTTATCCACAGCGATAAATTTTCAATTAAAATGACGAACCTTCAACTGAAATAGTTGAATTTTAAACCAAAAAGATTAATTTTTAACAAAAGAGTTTCATTTCGAACTAAGTTGTCTCGTTTTCTACCAAAAATATCAGTTGACAAATAAAATTATGAATATTTAATTGAAATACTTGAATTTTCTACTGAAAAGATGAATTTTCAAATAAGAAAATTAATTTTTTACCAAAACAGACGATTTTTTAAAACAAAATTCGTGAATTTTCAACTAAAAAAGATAAATTTTTAGTCAAATAGTTAGATTCTAAATTTAAAAATATACATTTTTAAACAAAAATGGAGTAGATAAATTTACCGTTTGAAAAAATTAATTGTTAACTATACTGATGAATTTGAAACTAAAAAAATATGAGTGCTCAACAAAAAATGGAATAATTAAATTTTCAGTTAATATAATTAATTTTTCACAAAATAAAAAAACAAATTTTTAGCCAAAGTGATAAATTTTCAATTAAAATGATAACCTTTAACTGGAATAGTGAAATTTTAAACCACAAAAACATAATTTTTAACAAAATGTTTTAAATAAAATGATGAATATGTAACGATTACTTAATAGTTTAATATTAGACTAAAAATACCAATTTTCAACAAAAAATGGATGTTAAATTTTCAGTTGATACAAAAAATTAATTTTCAAACAAACTGATGAAGTTTTAACTAAAATTATGAATCTTTAACTGGAATCGTTGAATTTTAAACCAAAAAGATGAATTTTTAAATAAGATTAATTATAAATTATTACAATTTTTAACAAAAGACATGAATTTTTAAATTATTCATCCACCTAACTGATGAATTTCCAACTAAAATGATGAATTCTTAATTAAAATAAAAATTAAATTAAAATTAAACATTTTTAAACATATTTATTTTTCTTAAAAACAAGATTGTCGAACAAAACTAAAATAAATATGTTTTAGGATTTAAAAAATCAATGCTTAACCAAAAAATACCAATTTTCAACTAAAAAATACAATTTTTCAACCATATTTTCAATAATTAAATTTTTAGCCAAAAAATGAATTTGCGACCAAAGAAATAAATTTTGAACTAATATTATGGAATATTTAACTGAAATAGTAGTTACATTTTCAGTTTAAACAAATAGTAATTTTCAACCAAAAATAAACAGTTTTTAAAAAAAATAGCAAAAAATTCCTTTTTGTCCAAAGAAAAAGCAAGTTTCCAATCAATTTTTAAATCACAAAACTGAACTCATGAATCTTTAACAATAAAAATTTAACAAGAGTTTAACTTTTAATCAAACATAAACTTACAAATAAAATTACAAATATTTAAATGAAATACTTGAATTTTAAGCGAAAAAGATGAATTTTCGAACCATAAAATTAATTTGCAAACCAAGAAAATTAATTTTCTACCAAAACAACAAACAAGACGAGTTTTCAACCAATTACATGAATTTTTAACTAAAAAATACAAATTTTCAGCCAAATAGTTGCGATTTTGAATTCAAAAATATCCACCTGCAATGACAAATGGAGACAATTTCAAGTTTTCCAGGTGGGGTAGACACACTAAAAAAAATATAAATCGAAAACTGACGACAACGACTTACTGGTGACAGAAAGTCCTCCCTCAAATTGTAAATAGCGACCATTGATTTCATCCGCTTGGACAATGGTATCTTCAATTCTTTCGAATGCGAACGCGCCTGCAGATCCAAGATCAGCGGCAATGAGGAAAGAATAGCCAAGACTGTAAAAAAAAATTACATTTAGATACACGAAAAATTTGAATTAAATCAGTAATTCCTAATTGATGCAGTTGAATTGATAAAATTAAAATTATTCTCTTCTCCAATAAAATAAAAACGCTTACTTTGGTAAGCTATCATCTTTCTTCAAAGCGGCCTGGATTGTTTTCACAATTTTGTCAGTGACAGCATCCGATAATTTTTGTGAGAGACTTCTCAGAGAATTGACGGCATAATACAAGTCAGGAATCGTAGAACTGTCCTTTTCAATAACTGAAGTCAAAGACTGAAAGAATAATAACCTTCAATCGATATTCTCACATTTTTATAGTATTTTTTATACAAAAATGAAAAAATAATCAGTAAATAAGTTGTCTCCAAAGTTCTTGCAGTAGAACGAAAGTTATTTAAATACATCATTTGATAAGGGTTTGTTTCATCAGGGATCACAGTGGTTAAGCAGTTCAATTTTAGGGACAACGGGAGGGGAATTTTTCTTCAAAAAGGGGGACATTTTTTCTTTTTGAACCACCAGGATGATAAGACGAAAATTTAAAAACTTTTATAAGAAACGCTGAAACTATTTAAATGAAATATTTGTCGAAACTTTTTAAAGTATTGAAGAAAAGCTGGAAAAATTATAATTAATTTAATCCACGTTATCATTTTCAATGTTCTAAATTGAAGAGTCAATCAATGAAGTTAAATTTTAAATTCGATTTCCAGCTGAGAATTTGTTAAAAATTGTGAATTCGGTACTTAAATCCGAAATTTTTATTCTTTTCGAAAAATTCCCGGTTCAAATCCTGAATTCTAATTATTTTAGAAAATTCTCGATTTCAACCAATTGTAAGAATTAGTTTTTTTTTTAATTCCCTGTTCCAATTCATAATTTATTTTTTTTCGAAAATACCTCGTTTCAACATAGAATAATAATGTTGTTTGGAAAATTCAATTTTCCATTGAGAATTGTTATTTTCCCGGATAAATTCCAATCCAGCTCAGAATTGGTTAAAAATGGACAATTCCATGTTCAAATCTCGAATTTTAATTCGTCAAAAAAATTCTTCATCAAATTTTAATCAAACAAATTAATTTTCAACTAAAATGATAAAATATTGAACTGGATAAGTTAAATTTTCAATTATAAAAATTGATTTTCAATTAAAAAAAAAAAAAACGAAATTTAAAACAAATAGCTCAATTTTGTAACTAAAGATTAATCTTCATTAAAAATTATTACTTGCAACCAATTTAGGTGAATTTTTAACCAAAACTAAAAAAGAGCCTTTAGCTGAATTTCCAAAAAAGAATATTAATTTTCTATTAAAACTGGCGAACTTTCAACATCTATTTTTCATCGTTGAATTCTCAACTGATAAGGATAAATTTTCGAACAAACATATTTTTAACTAAAATGATGGTAAATTGGACTCAATTAGTTAAATTACGAATTATAAAAATTAATTCAATACCTTAAAACAAATTTAGAAACAAGCAGTTACAGTCACAGATTTTCACTTCAAATCAAAAATAGTTCAATTCAACTAAAATATAATAATTTTCAACATGACTTGAATTTTCAACTATAAGAAAGATTTTTTTAGTTGAATTTTTACACAAAAGGTTTAAATTTCAAGAAAGAAGATTAATTTTCTACTAAAAAGGACGAATTTTTAACACCATTCTTTCAAGGATAAATTTTCAACCAAGCATGCCAATTTTTTGTCAAAAAGGAGGAATTTTCAACTGATAAGATTAAATATCTAATCAAAAACTAAATAGTTAAATTCTGAGTTTAAAAAATTATTTTTCAAGAAAACAAACGAATTTTTAACAAAAATGATGGATTATTCAACTTGGATGAGTTAAATTTTCAATTATAAAAATTAATTTGCAACCAAAAAACGAACTTTAAAAAAAATATTTCGATTTTCAATCAGAGATGGAATTTTAATTAAAATTATTGACCTTTAACCAAGAAAAAATAATTGTTAACGAAATATACGAATTCTGAACTAAAATGATGGAATATTGAACTGGATAGATAAATTTTCAATCATAAATTTTTTTTAAAAAACGAACAAAAAGTACCATTTTCAAACCAGATTTTAATTTAAAAAACAAAAACACGTCGAATTCAACGAGAAAGTACCAATTTTTAACCTGAGTTGATTTTTCACTTGAATTTTCAAGCCTAAATATTAATTTTCTACCAAAAAGGACGTATTTTCAACATCATTTTTTCCTAGTTAAGATTTCAACTAGAATAATTTTTCAACCAAAAATAAAACAGTTAAATTTTCAGTTAAAAAAACTAATTTTTCACGAAACAGAACGAATTTTCAACTAAAATAATGGAATATTGAAGTGAAGTAGTTAAATTTATAATTACAAAATTACTAAAATATTTTTAACCAGAAATGGAATTTTTAATTATTTTGGTAAATCGTTAATTAACAAAAATTAATTTTAAAGAGTTAAAATTCTAACCAAAATAGATTTTATTAAAAAAAAAGAACTCGTACTTAACCAAAAGAGAAATTTTGTTTGATTTTTCAGTTGAATTTTCAAGCAAAAAAATTAATTTTCATCGAAGCTTAATTTTCTACTGAAAAGGATGAAATTTCAACATTATTTTTTCACAGTTGATATTTCAGTTGAAAAGAATAAAATTTTCAGCCAAAAATTGAACAAGTAAATTTTCAGTTACAAAAATGAAAATATATAAAAAAATATATTAATAATGAAACAGATAGTACTATTTTTAACCAGAAATAAAATTTTTAATTATTGTTTATGAATTTTTTAATAACAAAAATTCATTTTAAACAATAGTTTCAGTTTTAACCAAAATTCAACGGTTGATTTTTCGAGCATAAAAATGAATTTTCTACAAAGATGAATTTTCAACATCAGTTTTTGGTACTTGATTTTCAAACTGAGAATAATTTTTTATCCAAAAATCGAACAGGTAAATTTTCAGTTAAAAAAATCAATTTGCAATCAAATGGGAAGGAATTTTTAACGAAACTGATGAAATATTGAACTGAATTAGTTAAATTTCTAATTAAAAAATTAAAACTTTTCAAATATTATTAATAAAACAAGTAGTTTTATTTTCAACCCGAAACGGACCTTTTAACTGATTTTTCTACGAAGAATAATTTTCTGCTAAAAAGGACTTAAAAGAATAATTCAGATATTCAGATATTCAGAATAATTCAACTTAAAAGAATAAACTTTCACCCAAAAATCAAACAGATAAATTTCCAGTTAAAAAAATTAATTTCCATCTACAAAAAACCGAAGGTTCAATTAAATAGTTAAATCTCCTTGGTCTTATTCTATTACTTTTCAGATATGTAAGAATTCCCCGATAATTCCAGCTTCAAAAAGAAGATATTAAAGTTCTCAAATATAAGGATGAGGATTTTTACAAAAATAAGGGGAGAAAAAATGAAACTTTGATCCCTGGGTTGAAAAAAAGGAAATAATCATTGCTAATACAAATTTATAAAAACGAACCTTTGTGATGGAAGCAACTGGAAGAGCTGGGCAAGTTTTCAGCGTTTTCCAGGTTGTGATGATCTCGAAAGCGGTGTCTGGAGTCAAGGAACTTCCGTCCCCAACTGATTTAATCAAGAACTTGCATATTTCCTTTAAAAAAAAATAATAAAACGATTAATCTTTTTAATTTTTTATGCTAGTAATTAAATTATGAATAAGTGTTATCGTCAGTAAGACTAATCAACGTATCACTGAATTTCAACATTGGCAATTTTCATCATTTGATAACTGGATATATTATTTTATCTTAGTGTGATTATTAAATTTTTTTTAGAGAGAAAAAAGATATTTTAACGTACTGCTGTTTGGGGAATAGAATCTCCGGTCAAAGTGTATCCCAAAACGGCATAATGAACCGCAGATACGCTCTCAAGTTTAAATCCGGGCTCGATCACTTTCTTCAATCGAGCTCTGTCTGAATCAGATAGGTAGGAATTCGTTGAAGAAGGTGCCTCTGCGATCACCGAGCCGATGAAGAATGCCACAAGTGGCAAATATATATCTGAAAACAGATTTAAAGTGCAATATTGTTATTTTAAACAAGCAATAATTAATATTCTTAAATCAGGGTGGTCGTAAAAATATATTTTTGTAATTTCCTGACCAATTATTTCAGATTAAAATTTAAAAACTTCAAGTTTATTTAACTCAAAAATATGAATTTTATAGCATAAAAGATGATTTTTCAATAAGAATGTCTACTCAAATCCTGGAAAAAAATTCCCTGGCAATTCCAGGTTTTTCCAGGTATCTCAAGCTTTTTCCAGGTATGATTTTTCGCAAATTTATTATTAATAATGTCCCTTTTTACCTTATAGAAATTTATTTAATATTACAAGATATTCTTAATTATTTTAGCACGTTAGATTAAATAAATAATTAAATAATGGTAAAAAGATAACGAATCATTTCTCGAATTTGTCTCTTAAGTACATGAATTTGAATAAAAATTTAAACATTTTTATTTTGTCTACTTGTACTTAAAATGTAGTGCATATTTAGGTAAAATAATGTGAGTAATATATTGAAAATTAACTTGAACAGCTTCAAATTCCTAACTTTTCACGTAGAAATGTGGACTTTCAAAAATATACATGAATTTTCAAATAGTTAAATTTTCAACCAAAAGGTTTCATTTTCTACCAAAAAGACTATTTAAAAAAAAATGCATTAATTCGCATTAAAAGAGTTGAATTTTCAACTGAATAGGATCAATTTTCAAACAAATAACTGTGTTTTGATCTAAAAAATATCACATTTCAACCAAAAATGGAATAGTTAAATATCAAGTTGAAAAAATTATTTTTACACAAAAAAAAACAGTTTTTTTTTGTTAAAAAAAATTAGATTTAACCTTTAACCAAATAGTTTTAGATGAATCAATTAATAAAATTTATCAATAGTTCATTGCAATACTTGAATTTTTAAGCAAGACGATCAATTTTTCAAACAGGAAAATTAATTTTTTAGCAAAAAAGACGATTTTTAAATCAAATGTATGAATTTTTAATAAAAAAGGTGAATTTTTAATTAAAGAATACCCACTTTTAACTAAACAGTTAAATTTTAAACCAAACTAAGGAATTTTCAACTAAAATGATAAATCTTTATCTGAAATAAATTAATTGTAAACAAAAAGATAAATTTTTGAGAATATATTTGAATTTTGAACAAAGTAGTTTTATTTTTAACCAAAAAGGTCAATTTTCTACCATTTTAGACCACGTAAATAAAAAAAATTAAAGTCAAAATTAAAAATACATGAATCTTCAAAAAAATATTTGCATTATTAAATACAAATAAACCAAATTTTCAACCAAATAGTTTAATTTTAAACAAAAAAGATCCATTTTCAAACAAAAATTGAATAGGAGAATCGTTTTTATCGACGTAGACGAATTTTCAACTAAAATGATGATTCATCAACTTAAATAGTGGAATTTGCAACAAAAAACATGAATTTAATAAAATTTTCAACCACAAACAGTTGCATTTGTAACTAGAGTTTTCTTTTAATCCAAAGAAAAAATTTTGGAAGCTATTTTAGTTTTCAAATCGAAAAAGTTGACTTTTCAATAAAAATTATGAATTAATATTTCAAGCAAAAAAGATTAAATTGCTACCAACAATAAATAAATTTTTAACTAAAAAGAGAAATTTTCAACAAAAGACGGAAAAATTAAATTTGCAGTAATTTGAATTTAGTTGTTTTCCACCAAAATTAATTTTTGACATGAAAAACCGAAAATATGAACTTTCAACTAAAAACAAAATGATTAAAATTTTAATTAAAAAAATTAAGTTTTAACTGAAAATGTTGAATCTTAACAAATAAAAAAAAGATTTGCAATAGACACTTGATTTTTCAACGAAATAGTTGCATTTTTAACCAATCTTTTAAATTTGTATCTTGCAAAGATGACTTGTAAACCAAATTGTCAAATTTTCAAACAAAAAATGTTCAACTCCAACCATAAAAAGTTGAATTTTCTAACAAATAATTTATTTTATCAGAAGATAGCTGAATTTTTAACAACAAAAATTAGTTTTTCTTCCACAAAGAAAAAATGAATGATCAACAAAATAACTTCGAACCAATTAGTACATTTTCAAGGCCATATGACGACTTTTTAAAATGATTTTTGAACTAAAATGTTGAATTTCCCAACCGAAAAGACTAATTTTCAACAAACAAAGGGAATTAATAACCAAAAAGATTAGTTTTCCATACAACCAAAAAATTTAGTTCAATTTTTAACCCAAAAAGACAGATTTTTAACACAATAGTCAAATCAAACCAAACAATTGAATTTTTTTCTTAAAAACGTTAAATATCTACTAAAACAGATGCATTTAAAAAGGTAAACATTTGCGAAAATGTTGAGGAATTTGCAATCAAACATTAACATTTCTTAATAAAAATATACGAATCTTAAAAAACCAACTAACTTACTTTACATGTAATCAAGTAATTCAATTTTCAACCCTAAAAAACGGATTTTTAACAAAATAATTTAATCTTCAACGAAAGATTAATTTCCTACCAAACATTTGCATTTCTATTCAAAAAATATTAGATTCCTATTAAAAACAGATGAATATTAAGCAAAAAAGGAATTTTTTAAAAAATAGTTGCATTTTCCACAAAATAATATTTCTGACTGCAAATATTGTTAAAAATTGATATAATTTATCAAAAATAATTAAAACTTTAATCATTTTAGTTCAATTTTCAACAAAATAATTGTATCTTCAGCACATAAAATTGATTTCCAACGAAACATTTGCTTTTTTATCAAAATGAAAAAAAAATACTAAATTTATACCAAATCATATGAATATTAATAAATAATATAATAAATAATAAAATATATTAAATATTAAATCTGGGTGGTCGTAAAATCGTTATTTTCAAATTATCCTAATATTATAACATTTTTAACATAGAACCTTTTATATACAGAATAAAAAAAATATATCCAACTAGGATGTCCTCCCGGATTTTTTCAATTTTCCACAATATTTTTGCAAAGCTTTGTGAATACCATTTTCAGTAAATTTTTATAGGTACAATTCAAGATAATTCGAAAATAGGAAGGACGCACATTTTTCCGACAACGCAAAAAAGAAAAAGAACAAATTTTATAATCAATATTTCAAAAAATTACCTTAATAGAAATATCAATTAAAATATTATTTTTAGAAATATAGATATTTTATGTTAGAATTGTGGGCGTAAATTGTAAGGCATTATTTTCACGCGGTATTTCGCCAAAAAAAATTTGGAGCGAAAATCGAAAGAAAAATATATTTCCAAGAAGCTTTCTGAAAAATTATTCAAATTAGATCACATGTACACAAAACCAGAGCAAACGCATGCATAATTAAATATTAAGATCAATGAAGAACTCTGAACACGAGGTTAATAATCGCCTCGTTTTCACAGAGGGTTCTTTCGCTAAAGTTCTTTCTGGATACATTTTTTTCGCTGGAAATAATTGGAGCTATTTTTTATTTATCAAGAAAAAATTGGTACTCACGATTCTTCATTTTCAGAAGATAAATTCTTTACTCGCCGGCCGCCACGTCGGCCCAAGTAACAAAATGGCTCTATCTGGTCTTCTTGCTCCATTGCGCGTGTCGAGAAAAATGGCAGTTTCGCTTTACCGGAAATCGCTGGCACATATCTTGATAGCCACGCCATCAAACGATGTAAGCACGAATCACGATTCCACACGTTTGATATTCCCGCCAATTTTAGACTTTAAAAAATTAGAACTTGATAGCCGTAGTAAGCGGTAACTGCTTTAGTCAAAATTCTGCGAAAATTCAAATTGGATAAATGAAAAACTGTTTTTTTCTATTCTATACTAGTTAAAAATAAAAACTAATTTTTTATTTATAAAATAAATTAAAAGTATGGTTCATTTAGTTTCAAAAAAAACATTTTATTTTGTGGCATATAAACAATTGAATGCCATAAGTCAGGGTTGAATATTCAACTGTTTTGTAGATCCTTCCTCCTTTTGGATTGAAAATTTCACAATTTGGTTGACATTTTTTTTCTTGGTTGATTGAAAAACCTTTTCAGTTGAAAATTCAACTTTTTGGTTGAATTTGAAATCTTTTTTTGTTTAAAAATTTAATTACTTGATTAAAAATTGAAATGCATTATTAAACATTCGTTTCATTATTTATTTTTTATTTAAATTTAATGATTTTCAATTTAAAAATAAACTCTTTTTCTGTTTAAATATTGAAACTACTACATTTCTCGTTGAAATTTCTTTTTTTTTTATGTAAATGCAACTATTTGGTTGAAAGTTGAACTATTTTGTTAAAAATTCATTTTTTTAATGATTATTATCTTTGGTACAAAAATGTACTATTGTGTTGAAAATTCATTTTGTTGTTGAAAAATTAATTAACTGAAGATATAGCTATTTTATTTTTTGTTAAATAATTATCAGTTTTCGTTCAAAAAGCAATTATATGGTTGAAAGTTTAACTATTCGATTAAAAATTAATTTTTGCTGTTGAAAATTAAATGAATGAAGATTTAACTATTATATTTTTGGTTAAATATTTATCACTTTTCGTTAATCAATCAAATATTGTGGAAAATTTTTTTTGCTACCTATTTACGTTTTAAAATTTATCATTTTTAACTGAAAAATCAATTTTATTAATTATGTTCATTATTATTATTATTTTCTGTATTATTTAATTATTATCAATTACTAATTAATTATCTTAGTAGAAAATTAAACTCTATTTTCTTGAAAATTCGTTTTTTTCTTTTTAAAAATTCATTTTTTAATTGAAAATTTAAATATTTTATCTTTGGTTAAAATATTATCTCTTTTAGTTTAAAGTTCAACTAGTTAGGTGAAATTTCCTTTACTTTTTTTCTAATTCTACTTTTTTTCGTAGAAAATTTAATCTTTTTGATTAAAAATTAATCTTTTTGTTTGTAAATTCATTCCTTGGGTTTGTAATTTATTATTCTAAAAATTTTTTGTTTTGTTTTTGAAAATGTGTCTTTTGTTGTTGAAAGCCTTTCTATTTTGTTAAAAATATTTATGCTTTTTGATTGCTAAATTCTTTTTTTCTTAAATTTCCTCTTTTTGGTTGAAAATTGTTGTTTCAACTGAAAATTTAACTTTTCCACTTTTTGTTGAAAATTTATATTTTTAGATAAAAATTCTTGATTTAAAAATAAACAATGTTGATGAAAAAGAGTTTGATTTGTTTTGGCTGTGAGTAAAATTTTTAAACAAAAAATATAACAATTCCAATTTTTGTTTAAAAGTTACCTTTTATAGTTTTAAATTCTTCTTCTTGGTAGAAAATTAATTTTCTTGCTTTTTTTTAACGTTCGTTGTTTTCTGGTTGAAAATTCTACTTTTTCATTTATGGTTCAAAATTTATATTTTGTATTTGAAAATTAATTTATTCAGTTAAAAATTCAACTATTTTGTCGAAAATTCTTGTTTCGTTTGTTCTACGTTAACTTTAATTAACTAAAAATGTAGGAATTACGAGTTTTGGTTGACATTGTAACTTCTTTAGTTTAAATTTAGTGTTTTTAATGAAAATTAATCTCCTCGTTGAAAATTTATCTTTTTGGTATAGAAAATTAAACTTTTTTTTCAATTCGTTGTTTTTTGGTTTAAAATTTACCTTTATTAGTTGAAAATTTAACTCTTTAGTGTAGAAAATGGAACAAATTGATAAAACACATACTTTGATAGTTCTTTTAGTGAAAAATTATGTTATATTTGTGACATTTAGAACCACGCAACAAACAAATATTGTATTAAAGCTAATTAAAGACTATAAACTTTTATTATAAATTCGTATAAAAAAGATCTTATTATTTATTGCATTTGAATTTTCGCGGGAATTAGACTAAAACAGCTAGCTCTACCTGGCGACTATAAACTCCACTATGTCAATTTTACCGGAAGTAAGTTTGAAGGACGACGTGATTGGTTAAAAAGATAAACATTCAGTTTCAGGACAGATGGCGCCAGCAATGAGAGCGCGAAATTAAAAAAATAACAATTTTTTAAAGTTTATTAATATATTTATCCGAAATAAAGTCTTTTTATAAATCTACTTTTTTAAATAAATATTCTTACATCAAATAAGGTAAATTAATCACGAATACTAATTATATTTCAGTGAATTTCAAAAACTTGAAAGAAAAAATTAACCCTTTCGTCCCTATTTTTCTGTGAATTACAAGACTAGAAAAACATGTGTACATTTCATTCGTTTCATAAATATTGTAAATTAATTAATTGATTATATATTATTTTCTCTGCTATAAAGATATCGATCTATCGAAATAAACATATCGAGAAACTCCCGCCAAAATATCGTCTGACCGCATGCATGTCGGATAAAAGTGTTTGTCGTTAAGTTTGTTTTTGCAAATTTATTTAGATTTTTTTAGTATTTTAATTTAAATCATCACTCATTTTATGCTAGACATTTTTACAATTTTTATTTGGTGACATGGATGAATCCGAATGTAAGTAAACCAATTTGTATTCAAACTTTTTGACGGATGTCAACCTAACCACAAACCACCACTCGCAAGTTGCTATTGTTTTCTTGAATAAATTAAATTCGAAGAAGGCAATATTTGTTTCATAAATATTTTGGACTCTTGATTTTTAAATAAATGTACTTGGTACAGAGTATTCTTTTAAAAAAAAGTTCCGAACATAACCTCCGTAATTTGAATAACAGTGGATGTCAATAAACAATGTTTTTTTCAATAATACATCAACACTTCTTGCTCAAAAATTTTTGAATAACAAATTATTAGTGAAAATAGTATTTTTCAGTCACATTTTAGGTATATATTTTGAGGGAAAGACCTTTAATGTGTATTGCGCATTAATTAAAAAAAAATAGCATTTGGGACAGCCTAATCATTGTGTTCTGTTTATCTTATTATGATACTATTTACAAATAAATATTGTTTTTTCTTCTATTTGTCTGAATATACGATTTCATTTCAGTATATTTTGTATTTTTAAGATGAAAATCAACTATTTGGTTGAAAGTTTAACCAATTTATTAAAAATTCTTTTTTTTTTTAATTTTGTTGAAGTCTCATTTATTTAAATTAATTACCTGAAGGTATAACTATTTTTATGAAAAAATCAACTTTTTGTTTCAAAGTAGGACTGCTTTATCAAAAATTAATTTTCTTGAAAATTAAATTATTCTCTTAAAAATTAATTTTTTTGTACTATTCTCTTTTTGTTTAAATATTGATAATTTTTAGTTAAAAAATAAACTATTTGGTCGAAAGTTTAACTACTTTATTACAAATTAATTTTGTTGATAAAAATTTAATTATTTGGTTGAAAATACGTATTTTTTAGTTACCAATTATTCTTCTTAGTTAAAAATATATCATATAGGTTGAAAATTTAAAATATATTTAGTTGAAATTTTGTTTTCTTGTGAAAAATTAATTTTTGATTAAAAATTTAAAAACTCAATTTTTTGTTAAAAATTGATCATTTTTATTTAGTAACTCAACTAATTAATTTAAAAATTCTGTATTTTATTTAAAAGTCTACTCTTTAATAGAAAATTAATTTTCTTAGTTATAAATTATTCTTTTCAGTTGAAAATTAATTTATATGGTTATGTTATTTTATTATATTTTATTTTATTCTTCTCTTAGGGGACCAATTCAATTATTGTGTTGAAAATTCATTTTTTTTTAAATTAATTAGCTTAAGATTTAACTATTTCATTTGGAAATTTATTTTTTTTACTATTCCATTTGCGATTGAAAATGGTTTTATTCTTAGCTAAAAATAAGTATTTGGTTGAATTACTTTACTGAAAACTAATTTTTTCGGTGATGAAAATTGAACTATTTTGTTGGAAATTAATCTTTTTTGGTCGGAATTATTTCGTTTTAGTTTAAAATTAATTGTGAAAAATTAATTTTTTCATTGAAAATTTATAATTTTTATTTAATAATTTAACTATTTGGTTGAAAAAGTCTGTTAATTTATTGAAAATTCTACTCTTTTGATAAAAAAATAATATTCTTAGTTGTAAATATACTTTTTAGTTGAAAATTAATCTCTTGGGTCCATTAATTTTATTAGTCGGAGATTCTTTTATCTTTTTACCAATTCCATTAATTGTATTGAAAATTATTCTTGTTTGAAAATGTATAGTTTTTTGTGAAAAATCAGCTACTTGTTTCAAGGTAGAACTACTGTATTAAAAATTCATTTTTTGGGGGAAAATTGAACTAGTGTGTTGAAAATTCATTTTTTTCTGTTGAGAATTGTTTTTTTTTTTTATTGTCAATATTATTATTCTCTTAGTTGAAAAATACTCATCTTGATTAAAAATTCATTAACTAAATTTTAAAAAATTTAACTAATTTTTTTAAATCATCTGCATTTTTTATAAATGCTACTTTTTTGGTAGAAGATTAATTTTCTTGGTTAAAAATTATTCTTTTTAGTTGAAAATTAATTTCTTTGTTTCATTCATTTTACTGGTTGAAAATTCTTCTCTTGGTTTACAAATTCAATTATTGTGTTAAAAATTCATTTGATGTTTTTGAAATTTAATTAACTGAGATTTAACTATTACATTTTTAGTTAAAAATTAAATATTTATTTCAAAGTAGAACTACTTTAATAAAAAAACATTTTTTGTTGAAAATTGAACTATTTTGTTGAAAGTTCGGCATTTTTGTTGGAAAATTAATCTTCTGAGCGGAAAATTAATCATCTTGATTGAAAATTCATTAATTTTGTTGATTTAACTTGGTAACTTATATTAAATAATTGGTTTAAAGCATCTTTATTTTTTTTAAATGCTACTTTTTTGGTGGAAAAATAATCTTTTAGTTAAAAATTAATTTCTTTGGTTCATTCATTTCATTAGTTGGAGATTCTTCTCTTTGATTACAAATTCATTTTATGTTTTTGAAAATTTTTTCAAAGTAGAGCAACTTTATTAAAAATTCATTTTTTTAAATTCAATTATTGTGATGAAAATTCTATTGTTTTGATGAAAAATTTATAATTTTTAGCTGAAAATAAACTATTTGGTCGAAATATGAAGACTTGATTAAAAATTCATTTTTTTTTTAAATGAAACTATTTTGTTGATAACTCGTCTTTTTTGCTCGACAATTAGGCTTCTTAAATAAAGATTAATAATCTTGGTTAAAAATTCGTGTTTCTTTCTTGTTAAAAATTAATTTTTTAATCGAAAATTTAAATATTTCATTTTTGTTTTAAAATGGATCTTTTTTAGTTGAATATTCATCTTATTGGTTAAAAATTCCTGGTCCTATATAAAAATAAATATTTTTGAATTACTTTCTATTTGTCTGAATATGCGGCTTGATTTGAGTATTTTTTATTTATTTTTAGCGTCCACCTCTGGTAGATCCAGGAGGCAAAAAAAAGACAAAACCGGGCGGCTTTCTGCCTTAGAAAAATTAAGACAATTAAAAGGTAGCAAACACAAATATGAAGTGGACGAATTGGAAAATGTGTACGATCAAGTGGAGGAGAAAATATACAACAAAAAGGTTTTGGATCGCCAAACGGACGACTGGATAGTCGACGATGGTAAAATAATGCATTCTATTATTATCGATAAACTGAAGTTTAAATTAACTTTATTTGTTGTTTTTTTTTAATTCAACAATTTTCTTAATAGTCATTATTTTTTATTAAAAATTCCACTGTTTGATTAAAAGTGGAACTGTTTTTTTAAACATTTTTAAACATTTTTAATAGTTTTTAATAATTTGAGGGTATTTTTGAGATTTTAGGGGATTTTGTAGTATTTTAGTGGATTTGAAAGAATCTATTCACGAGAAGTAAGGTATTTCGTAGAGTTTTAAATATTTTTTATTTGGAATTCACCCTGAATCCTTTCAAATCATTCTGAATTCTTCTAAATTCATTTGATTCAATAGATTTTTAAATCGTTTTTTAAATTCATCTTGAAATCTTATAAAACCTCCCCTCAAATTCTTAGGAACTGTATTAAATTCTTTTAAATGCCTTTTTAATTTTTTAAACTAATTTCAAACTTCTTCAATCCTATTGTTTCATATTTTTTAAATAGTTTCAATTCACTTTATCGTTCATTTAAATTCGGCTTAATTAAAAAAAATGATTTTCTATTCATTAGTCACTTTTTGGTTAGGAATTAGTAAAATTTCAGTTTTAAAATAATTTTTTGGAATTCAACCTTAATTTATTGGAATTTCCTTAAACTCTTAGGCATTTTGTTAAATTCTTTTTAATTTTTCTGAGCTCATTTCGAAGCTACTAAATTCAATTAATTTTTTTTTATATTTTCAATTTATTTGAATTTGTTTCAATTCACCTTGAATTTTTACGAATACTGTCCAATTTTTCTCGTTTCCTTTAAATTAATTTATTTATTTCTTTAGTCGAAAATTTAACTATTTTGATGAAAATTCGTTGTGGTTTAGTTGCAATTTTTAAAAAATTCCAAACCTAACTTGAATTTTTGCTTGAAAAATCATCTCATTGGTTGAAAGTTTAACTATTATTTTGTTGGAAATTGATATTTGATGTTTTCAATTGAAGATTCAACTGCATGGGTAAAAGTTGAATTTTTGTTCATAAAAGTTTACCTTTTTGGTTTAAAATTCAACTATTTTGTTGAAAATCATTTTTTTTTTTTTTTTGAAAATTCATATTTTCTGGTTGAAAATTAAATTTTTATACAAAAAACTTGTCTTTTGGCTTGAAGGTTTTGAAAATTTAGGAGAACTTTTTTTTCTCTCTTGACTGGAAAATCTTTATTTATTGAAAATTCGTCTTTTTGGTTTTGAATTTCTTTTCTTTAATAATTGAAAATTAAGTGTGGCCATCCAACAGGGAAAATCGGGAGAAATATTCATAATTTCAGGACCATTTATTTATGAAATTTCATATTAAAAACCTTGATATTGAGTTTTGAATTTAATAAATTTGGAGGTAAGCCGCTGGACCGGGAAATGACAATGAATTTATTTATTGACCGGGAATTTTACAAATTTTCAGAGGAAAAATATGTCCAACTTCGATTTAAAAATTTTTTAAAATAATTACTTCAATTGATATCTTTTTCAATTATGATATAATTCAGTTTACAACTCTTAATTCAACAATCTTTTAATTTAAAAATTCTACATTTTAGGTTTTTATTTTTAAGTGTATATTTTTAATTTAAAGAATTCTAAAGTGCAGTCTTGAAGACTTACGTAAGTAAAAATTAAAAGCGTTTAGCGTTTAAATTTTTTGTTAAAAGACTGTATTATTTTATAAACTGTATATAAATAAATAAATAAATTTTAAAATGGATCTTTATTTTAAGTAATATAAACTGAACAATAATTAATTTGATAAATCGATTCTAGATCCGTTTAAAGTTTATGAGTTTCCAGATTGTAACTGTTTGTATTCGAAAGTCTTAGCCATTAAAAAATTATAAAGGTTCGAGTGAAACTTTATAAACTATTTTCAACTTAAAAATAACTTAATAATAATATATCCCTAATTAAAGGCTTTTATTAAATTTAAAAAATATTGTTTCTGTCTTAATTATTCAATTTTTAACCCACTTAATTTGAAATTTTTTAATTAAGAAGAATGATAAATATTTAATATTTAGCAATATTCTGTTTTAACTGTTAATTTAAGAAGAGTAAATTCAAGCCAAACATTTGAAAGTAAACAATTTGAAACCTAATTGTTTGACATAGAAAGCTTTGAATTATTAACATTTCAAAAAGCTTTTAACATTTTAACGTTACAAGTTTTATTGTTCCATTTAAAAAATGTTTAATTTGTAAGCGAAATTGTTTTTTTATGTATAAATAATAATTGAACACTTATTATTTGTAGAAAACATTATAGTAATTTCAAGAGATATTCAGAAGTTTTGGGAAGATTCGCAATTAATTTAAAACTTAAAATCATATCAAGCTATTTAAACGAAGTGTGTGAAATTTTTTTTAAATATTCTAAATATATTTTTAAATTAATAGAATTTTTCCTACAGTTTTTATAAAATCCTGCAAATTTTAAAAAAATTCTTAAAATCTTCCAGGGCCTTTTTTGGTCATTTTGAAAATCTCTTTAAATCTTGTTAAATATTCTGTTAAAATTATTTTTAAAAATGAAAAATCATTTGCAATTTTCCTAGTTATTTTAAGAAAATGTTTTTATTCGTTTAGAGCCTTTCTCAATTCTTAAAAAGCTTCTTAATTTTTTCTTGCAAAATTGCAAAAATCTACATTTTCATTATTAGTATTGAAAATGTTAACGTTGATTTATATTTTTTGAACGTAATATAACTCTTTCAACTCTATAATTTATAAATGTTAATATTTCTGAATTTTGCAGTTAAAATTCATTAAACTTGAAATTATTCAGTTGAAAAGTTTTAGAACCTTCCATTTTAAAATTCAAGAGTTCCACTTTGAATGCTTTAATTTGTTGTTTATTTTTTATTTGTTGTACTTTTATTGTTTAGAATAAAGTTTTATTTTTAAATTTCTTTTGACTCGGATAAAATGTTTTCGGACCAGGAAATGACTGGAAATTTTTTTCTTCGATTAAAACGGTCACTTTCATTATGAATTCTGATAATTTTTAGAATAATTTTTTATTTTGAAAAATCAATTTTAAGAGAATATGTAAAGCGATTTCCGAAATTGTCAAAAAAAAATATGGAAGATTTTGATAGATAATTTTTTTAATTTTTCATGATTAAAAAAAAAATATGAAAAATGTGAATAATTTTAAAGATAATATTTTAAAGATTCCTGGGAAAATTTTTATTAATTTTTTATTTTTAAAGATTAATTTAAAGATAATATTTAAAAATATTGACAAAATTGTCGAAAATGAATCGGTAAGATTTTAAGGCAACTTTGCTTATTTTGCACGATTAAAAAAAATAGAAAAAATTCGAATAATTGGAAATTTCTGAAAACAAATTTTTTTTAAATGAAGATTTCTGAAATTACATTTTTAAGCTTTTTAAGGGTTTTAAAAGGATTCAAAATAATAAAGAAAATTTCTTAATGTTCCTTAGAAAATTTTGAAATGATTTTTTTTTGCTGTATTTTAAGAGAATATTTAAAAAGATTTCAATAGATTTTAAAATAATTTCAAAACTGCCAAAATAGAATCTGGAAGAGTTTAATAGGACATTTTAAAAAAATGTCATGATTAAAAAGAATCGAATGGTTTAAAAAGATGTTTTAAAGTTTTGAAGACACACTTTTAATAATTTCTAATTTGAACAAATTTAAAGCAAATTGTAAATTATTCTATATTTTCAATTTCTATTTGTAATTTATAATTAAATCCAAATTTTTAGGAAATTTGTTTTAATTCGCATGATGTTCTAGAAGTTGTAGGACAAATTCAAATAATTGTAAAAATTATATAGAAATTCTGAAATAATTTCAAAAATAATTTGAAATTAAAGCTTTTCAAGGATGCTCAAATTATTTAAAATGAAAATAATGTAACTTCTAATTTAAGAACTTTAAGGTTGAAATAAATTTAAATTGTTAATGTTTCTAGTCTAAAATAACTTAATAATATAATTTTTAAATTTTGTAAATTTCATCGATAGATTTTTGAATTTAGAGTATTGAAAATGTTAACGTTGATTTATATTTTTGGAACTTAATCTGTTTCAACTCTATAATTTATGAATGTTAAAAATTCTAAATTTTGCAGTTTAAATTCAATAAACTTGAAATTATTCTGTTGAAAAGTGTTAGAACCTTTCATTTTATACATGTAAATTATTGAGCAATTGAATACAACATTTTTGGATATAAAAACTTTCAAACTTCAATTTTAAAAGTGTAAAATTCAAGAGTTTAACTTTAAATGCTTTAATTTGTTGTTTATTTTTTATAACTTGTACTTTTACTGTTTAGAATCAAGTTCAATTTTCAAAATTCTTTTGACCGGGAAAAATGTTTTCGGATCGGGAAATGACCGGGAATTTTTTTCTTCGATTAGAACCGTCACCCTGATTATGAACTCCAATTTGAAAAATATAATGAAATTTTAAAGGAGGTGAAGGATACGTTGAAGATGGCAGAGAAATATTTGACGATGACCTGGACGAGGATAGTATACAAGCTGCTAAGCAGAGTAGTTCAATCGGTCCACGAAAAAAGGCTAAAATTGCAGCAAAAAGTAAGGGCAGCATTAAAAATATGTTTATGAACATGGCCTCGAAAGCCAAGACCGCAGAAAAGCTCGACGATGATAATATTTTGGGTGATTTGATGTCCGAGCTAAAAAATGATGAAAGTAGCCCGAAGCGAGTAGAACCGAGGATTAAGAACAAATTTGCAGTCGTTCCGAAAGCTCCGTAAGTTCCTCGAATGCAAATATTGGGAGAATATCGAAATTGTATTTTTCCTTTTGACCAATTTTAATTTTTTTTAAATGCCTTGTAATTATTTGTTTATGTTAACAGGCCTCCGAGGCGTGCCCCAGTTTCCAAACCTCAAAACATAGAGAAAATCAGTCCAAGGGATGAAATCGAGGATGAAGATGAAATGATGATTTTTGATGATTTGAGTACAAGTTCCTTTAAATCGATAGCTGATAAATCGAAAAAAGAGGTGTCGTTTAAAGAGCAGAGTCTCAGTCAACAGATCGAGACTGATGAAAACGAAGATCTGAATAGGAACGGAAATCATGAATCGATTCAGGATTCTACTGAAACTTCTGCGAGTCAAATTATTGAGGATTCAAAAGATGAAGTCGAGGAGGCAAAGACAATAATTGAGGATGTAAGTTTATACTTTTTCTCCATTATAAAATATTGAGGAATTTATTTTTTGCCCGGGAATTTTACAAATTTTTAAAAGAAAAATCTATCCAATCATATAAGTATTACAAATTTCATATCACATTTTAATTATAAAGTCGTTCAATGTACAAAAATTAATTATAAAATCTTTGAGTTTGAAGAATATACTGTTTTAGGTCTTCATTTTTAAGCACGCGTTTTCTATTTAAAGAATGAGAAAAGGCAATTTTGAAGAGCTTAAACCATTTTGAATTAATTTTGAATATTGTTTCAGTCTAAAGTATTTCATTTTTAACCCATTCAATTTAAAAATTTTGAATTAAAGAAAAGAATAATTTTTTATATTTAGCGATATTTTAATGTTTTTTTTAATTATTGATATATTTAATATTATAAAATAAACAATACGAAACTTAATTGTTGAATGTTACAGTTTTAATTATTTAATTTGAAAAAATAATTCAGTTTTAAGTGAAAGTATTACGTTTTTATTTATAAACAACAATTGAAGATTGATTAATCGGGGAAAAAATCGAGTTTTTAATTTAGATTTTTGAAGATTTCTGATACCAAATGTTAAAAGGTTTCAAGAGAAGAAATAATGTTCTTAAGTTCATAGGAAACTTTAGAATAATTTTTTAGTTTGAAAAATTTATTTTAAGATAATATGTAAAAAGATTTCAAAAATCACCAAAAAAGAATCTTGAAGGTAATTTTTAAATTTTGTAAATGATTTTTATAAAAAAGTTAGGAAAATTTTTAATAATTTTAGAAGATATTTAAAAGTTTGGAAATTTTTAAAAAATGATTTAAATTTTTAAAAAATGTAAACAAATTGTAGATTTTGAAGACTTTAAAAATTTGTTAAAAACATTTTTATAGAATTTTGAAAGGTCGCATCACAATAAAAAATGTTTTAAGATTCCTATGAAAATTTTTAACGAGTTTTTATTTTGAAAAACTAATTTTAAGATTATGTTTATAAAGATTTATACAATTTTCGAAAAGGAATCGGTAAGATTTATAGGCAATTTTTTTTATTTTAGCATGATAAAAAATTTTTTTAAATTCTAATCATTTGAAATTTCTTTAAAAAATTTGAAGCAAAATAAGGATATCTGAATATTTTGAAATTAAGTTTTGAAGTTTATTGAAAGGATTAAAAATATAAAAGAAAATTTCTTAAGGTTCCTTGGAAAATTTAAAATTACTTTTTATTTTACTTTATTTTAAGAGAATGTTTAAAAAGATGTCAGTAGATTTTAAAATAATTTCAAAACTGCCCAAAAAGAATATGGAAAATTTTAAGAGGCCATGGAGAAGTTTTGAAAACACATTTTTAATCATTTCAAATTTGAACAAATTTAGAACAGATTGTAGATTTTTTAGTGTTTTGAAATAAAATTTTGAAGCTTTTTCAGACTTTGGAGAGGTCTCAAGATAATAAAATAATTTTCTTCCTGGAAAATTTTTTTATAATTATTTTAAAACTAATTTCAAGAGAATATTTATAAAGATTTCCAAAATTCACAAAAAGAATCTGGAAGATTTTCATAGACAATTAAAAAAAATTTCTTATTTAAATTTTTTTTTAGGAAAAATATGATTTATTTCAAAAGATATTTGAAAGTTTTGATCTTTTTTTTAACAAAATGTAGATTTCTGAAGATTTCGAAATAATATTTTGAAGATTTTTACAGTTTTTGAAAGGATGGAAGTTCAAGTTTCTTAAGATTCTTTAAATTTAAAATTATTTTTTATTTTACAGATTTATTTTAAGAGAATATTTAAAAAGATTTAAATAGTTTTAAAATTTTTTCAAAATTGTGAAAAAGAATCTGGAAGAATTTTAATTTGCAATTTTTTAAAATTTTGTATGTTTTAATCAAATTTGAAGAAAAATTCGAACTCCCTCAAAAGATATTAAAAAGTTTGGACAAATCATGTTAAATTAATATTTTTTAAACAAATTGTAGTTTTTTGAAGACTTTGAACAAAGTTTTAAAGCTTGGAGAAGTTTCTAAATAATAAAGAATTTTCTTCCTGGGGTGATTTAGGGCCTTTTTTATTTTTCAGGATTAAAAAAAGAATTAGGAAAAATTCGAATTATTTGAATAGATATTTAAATTTTTTGAAAAAAGTGTAATACTAATTCAAAATTTTAAAATATTTCGAAAAATCTTATACAAAGTATAGATTTTTGAAGATTTAGAAAAAAATGTTGAATCTTTTTAAGAATTTTAAAAGGATTAAATATGATAAAAAATTCTTTAAATTTCTGGGAAAATTTTGAATAATTTTTTATTTCACAAAATTTATTTTAAGAGAATGCTTAAAAATATTCCAATAGATTTTTGAAGACTTTCAAAATGTTCAAAAAAGAGTACGGAAGATTTTAATAGGTAATTGTTTAAATTTGTGTAGATTTTTTAAGATTTTCAAATAAAATTTTGAAGCTCTTTAAGAGTTTAAGAGAAAATATTTCAAAATATTTCTAAAGATGTCAACAAAGTAGAATATTTTAAGGTTCTTTTTTTAGTTTTTCGGATTTAAAAAAATTTTAGGTCACATTGGAATCATTTGTAAAGATATATCCTAAGTGTTCTGGAAAAATTGTAAAAAATTTGAAATTATTTTTTTTTTTTCAATTAAAATTAAAATGCAGATTTTTGAAAATTTCTAATAATTTTGAAACTTTTGAAGTATTTTCAAAAAGATTCAAGATATTAAACTAATTTTCTTAAGATCCCTAGCAAATGTTTGTTTTATTTATTATTATCAAAAATTAAGTTCAAGCGACAATATAAAAAACTTTTAAAGGATTTCCATATTGTTCTAAAAAGAAGCTGGAAAATGGCAAAATGGCATTTTAAAAGATTTCCAAAATTGTAAGAAAATAATGTAAAAGATTTTAAGCCAATTATTATAATTTTTCATGACTTTTTTTTTTACTTTTAGGAATACAATTTTGAAGTTTTTTTTACAGGATTTTGAAGGGATTGAAGATAATAAAAAATTTCATAGATTCCTGAGAAGAAATTTAATGATTTTTAATTGTTTAAAATTTATTTGAAGAAAATATTTAAAATGATTTAAAATTTTTTAAAAGATTTCAAAAATTGTAAAAAAGAATTTAAAAGATTTTAAGCCAATTATTATAATTTTTCATGGTTTTTAAACATTTTTATGAAAAATTCGATTTATTTTGAAAAGACATTTAAAATTTTAGAAAATTAAAAAAAATATCATTATTTAAAAAATCTAAACAAAATTTTCAATTTTGAAGATTTCGAAGTAAAACTTCAAAAGATTTCAAGATAATAAAAAAATTTTGTTACAATTCCTAAAAATATTTTTTAATAATTTTTTATTTAAAACGAATGTATTTTAAGGCAATTTCTCATGATATAAAAAAAATTGCAGGAAAAATTTGAATTATTTTAAAAGATATTTAAAAGGTTGGAAACATTTGTTAAAATAATTTCAAATTTTAAATTATTATTTTTTTTTTTAATTAATTCAATTCTTTGAAGCATACAATTTTCCTTACTTAAGAATTTCTGAAACTTCATTCAAGGAAGATTTTTGATTAGTTAATTTATAATAATTAAATATAAATAATAAATTGATAATGATTAAGAATTTGAAGTAAAAATGTCGACGTTCAAAGTGGCGAATCCAATGTAGCGGCTAAAAAAATTAAAAAATTGTTCCCATAACTTCAAAAATAGGAAGTCAGGATTCATTCGTCAATTTAAAGGATTGAAACTGATAGCGTGGATTTATATTTTTTTAACCAGAAATCTTTGAAGACTTAAATTTATAATAGTTCGAAATTTAAAAGCATTACATTTAAAATTGTTGTTCAAATTGTCTAAAATTTGATAATTGTAAATTATTCATTAAAAATTTCAGAATTAAATTTTAAACAAAAAAAATCTTCAACTATAAGAGTTAAAATTCTTTAATTTCAATGACCATAAAAAAATGTTTGCGAGCCGGGAATAAACCCGGATGTTTTTCCTCCAAAGGGCCAAATTATAAGATCTTCAGTTTAATTTGAAACCCTGACTTTCAGATACCCGATAATATAGAATTCGGCGATTCGGAATTCACTGTTTGTAAGGTCGATTCTCAAAAAGCATCATCATTGTCTTGCGATACCTCGGACTTGGATATGTTTGATTCGGCCGACATAAGTGTAGCTTGGGAGGAGAATTTCCAACCGCAAATGGATGAAACGAAAGATTCAGTGGATGATAGAAACGTAACTCTGCCCATAATCACCAACGAAGCTAATGAATCAGTTTTTCGATTTTTCTGGTGGGACGCTTACGAAGATCCTTTCAAGCAACCGGGAGTTGTTTATCTTTTCGGCAAGACGTACGTCGAATCGACCAAGAAATACGTTTCTTGCTGTGTTGTCGTGAAAAACATTCCGAGGAGAGTCTACCTTTTACCAAGGGAACAGGTGAGATTTTATTTTTTTACTAAATAGCTGATACTTGAATTTTTTTTAAAATAATTAAATCTTTCACATACAAATTGAATTTTGAACCTAAAAAGATAAATTTCCAACCAAAAAGTTTCATAGTTTCTATTTCAATCAAAAATGATGAAATTTATAAAAGGAATAAAATTTTGTACTAAAATGACGAATTTTCAAGAAATAAAGATTTTTAGTTTAGAAAATAAAAGTCCTTCTAAAATGTTGATTCTTCAAGCCTAAATACGAGTTTTCCGGACAGAAACTGAATTTTCAAACGACAAATTTGACTTCAGCAAAAAATTAATTTTCCATGAAAATTAAGCATTCTTACACAACAAAAATAAAATTTCAAACCAATTAATTTTTACCAAAAAAGGAGAATTTCCAAATGAAAAATATACATTTTCAAAAAAGAGATAAGTTACATTTTGAGTTAAAAAATTAATTTTCAACCGAAAAAAGGCTTTTCCACTAAACACTTAAATTTGTGAACAAAGACATAAGCCTTCAATCAAAATAATAAATTTTAAACAATGTAATTTAAGTTTTACCCAAGTAGTTAAATTTTCAATTAAAAAGAATTATTTTTCTACAAAATAGTTCAACTTTCAACCAAATAGACTTTTAACTAAAAATATGAATCTTAAAAAGTATATTTCGTAACAAAGTGATTCAACCAAAATCTTTCAATAAACCAGTTGAATAATCAAGCAAAGAATAATAATTTTTAACCAAAAAGTTGCACTTTCACAAAAAAGAATGAAATTTCTACTAAAACGTATAAATTCCTAATAAAAAAGGAAGATTTTTCGACACCCGATAATTGTATCCAAAAATTATGGAATTTTTCTTAAAACCGATGAATTATTATTAAAAATTTTTTTTTGAAAAATAGTTGATTTTTCATCCAAAAAAATTCAAGATAACTTTTTAAGATCAAAATATGAATTTTTTAACAAAAGATAAGTTTCAACGAAAAAAGTTAAATTTTTAATAAAAAAGACGAATTTTTTGAGCAAAAGAGGATGCATTTTAAACAAAATAGTTGACTTCTCTACCGAATAGTTGCAGTTTTATTCAAGAAAGAGGGAATTTGTACTAAGACAGATTAATGTTTAATAAAAAAGCGACAAACTTTTCTTTAAAAAGTTGAACTTTTATCCGGAAAAGATTCCAGTTAATTTTTTAACTTAAAATATCAATTTTAATCAAAAAGTACATTTTCTATGAAATAGTTTATTTTTCAACAGAACAGTTGCATTTTCTACCAAAAAGTTGCATTTTTATCTAAGGAAGATTAAATTTCTCTTAAAACAGATGAATTTTTAATTTAAAAAGCAAAATTTCGTTTTAAAAGTTGAATTTTCATCTACAAAATATTTCAGTTCTTTTTTTAACACCAAAATATTAAATTACAACAAAAAGTAAATTATCTGCAAAATATTTAAATTTTCAACAACAAAAATCCGAATTTCCTACCCAAAAGTATGACTTTTTAACAAGATTGTTAAATTTTTAACCAAACATTTGCATTTTTGTCAAAAAAAATGATAATTCTACTAAAACGGGTAGATTTTTAAATTAAAAAGACAAGTTTTCAACAAAAGAGTTGAATTTTCATCGAAAAAGATTTAAATTGACTTTTCAAGACAAATATACGAGTTTTAAACAAAATGTAAATTTTTTATGTGATAGTTCCATTTTCAACAAAACAATTGTGTTTTAATTGTTAATTTTTTAACGTTCTACGAAAAAAGCTGAATTTTAAACTCAATAAGACGAATTTCTTTACCGAACAGTTGAATTTGCAACCGAAAAGAATGTCTTTTAAAAAAATGGTCAAATTTCAACAAAATAATAAAATTTAGAAATAAAAAGGATGATCTTCAGGAGAAAGTTCTGCGAATTTGCCAAAATTACGGACAAAAGTGCAGGACCTCCTCAATCCTAACGTAACAAATCGTTATAAATGTTGGAAAATTAATTTTCTTTCTGAAAATTTAACTATAAATTTCGTTAAAAATTAAACATTTTAAAATTTGTTCTCCCTCTTGACTGGAAATTCTTTTTTAGTTGAACCGGGATACAGCCGGGAGAGAAATATCACACCGGGAGATATCCCTTTTTTATAATTCACGCTTTTTTTAATGTTTGAAAGTTTCCAATTAGAAAGCATATAATTTTCAAAATGCTTAGAATAATTAAACTTTTATGGTTCTGAAATGTTGAAGGGAGAAAATGACAGTGATTTTTTTGGCAGAAATCAAATTTTTCATTTAAAAAATCTATCGAGTCGTTTTAAATGACACTTGGTACTACATGATTATGAAACTTAACTATAATGTATTGTATCTTCTTTAAAATTTCCATAGTTTTAATTTAAAATTATATTTTTTAATGCGCAATTCTAAAACAGTTTAGTCTTTGCATTGAATAATTTTGGATGTAAACACAAAACATTTTCGCATTAAAAGTTTAAAATTGTACAATTTCAAAAAATCGAATCAAGCAGATTAATGTTCTACCAAAAAATATGAATTTTCGACAAAATTGTAGAGCTTTTAAACAAAAAATATTATTTTTCCTCAAAAAAGTTAATTTTCTACTAAATAGTTAAATTTACAAATAAATATATTTGTTTAATCAAAACAGTTGAACTTTCTACCAAAATAGTTAAATTTTCGAGAACAAAAAGATGATTTTTTAACAAAATAATTCAATTCGCAACCAAATAGTGGAATAGTTAACAAAACGAGATGAATTCCGTATAAAAAATATAATATTACACCTTTCAACAGCAACAAAAATTAACTTTTAACCAAACAATTAAATTCTTGACCAAAAGTAATGTTATTTGAACAAAAATGTTCGTTTTCAACAAAATAATTAAATTTGCAATCAGAAATGAGTTTTTATCTAATAAGATAAATTTTCTACCAAAAATAAAATATTAAAATTTTTAGTTAATAAAATAAATTGTGCACTCTTGTGCCAAAAAAAGACGGATTTTCAAGAAATAGTTCAATTTTAAACCAAAAAAAATATAAATTTTTAACTTCAAATAAAACCATTAAATCTTCAATGAATTAAGTAAATTTTTAACGAAATATTATAATTTTCAAACAAGTAGCTTAAATTTTTATCAAAAAATATCAATTTTCGACAAAAAATGGAACAGTTGAATGGATTTTCTACCAAATTAGACGAATTTTTAATGAAGAACATGAATTTGCAACCAAATATTTGAATTTTTAAAGTAATTTTGAACAAAAAAGAAAAAATTAAACACCAAGAAGCTTGAATATTCTTCCACAAATTCGAATTCTCAATAAAATACAGAAATTTTAAACCAAACATATACGAGTTAAATTTGCGGTTAAAAAAAATAAATTTTCAACTAGAAAATATAATTTTTGACAAAATAATTAAATTTGGAACAAAGAAAAAAGTTTTGTCAACTAAGATGATGAATCATCAACCAAATAAATGCATTTTTAACAAAGTAGTTCAACTTCCAACTATGTGGTTGAATTTTCAACCGAAAAGGATTTTAATTTGATACCAAAAATGAAATCGTAACATTTTTCGTTCAAAAAATTAATTTCATCGTAATAAAAACCAAATTTTTAACCAGATGAATTTCAACGAATAATAAGCAATTTTTAACAAAATAGTTGAATCCTAAAATAAAAAGATTTGTTTTCAGTAAACAAGATTAATTTTCTACCCAAAAAGACGCATATTCAACCAAATACATGAATTTTCTACCAAACAATTGAATTTTGAAGTTATAAATGATAAATTTTCAAGCAAAAATTAAAGAGTTAAATTTTCAGATAAAAAGTTAGGTTTTAATTCAAGAAATTTAATTTTCTATAAAATATTTCAATTTTCTGGAAGGAAGATGTATTTCTAAACAAAAGAATTTTTCACGAAGCAGATTAATGTGATTAATGTTATTAATGTTCTAGTTTAATTTTTAACTAAAAAGGCTAGAATTTCAACCATATACTAATTGAATTTTCAATCTAAAAAGATACATTTAGAACCAAATTCAATTTCAAACGTTTTTAAAATAATTAGTTGAATGGATATCTTTTTTAAAAATTCTCCGTTTTGAATTTTTGTTTTTAAGCGTATATTTTTAATTTAAAGAATTTTAAAGTGCATCCTTAAAGACTTACACAATTAAAAATTGAAACCGTTTGAAGTTGAACAATTTGGATAAAAAGCTTTCATCTTTTAAAAAATTGTTTCGTAATTAAAGGATTTAATTAAATTAAAAATCTTGCTTCAGTCTAATAAATTCACTCTTTAATCCATTTAATAAAAAAAATTTCGATTAAAAAAAATAATGTTTATTTAATATTTAGCAATATTTGACTGTTAATTTAAAATGTCACGTTAAAGTGTTTATTGTTCTAATTAAAAAACAGATTTTGGGTATTTGCACCAAAATTTCGGTACGAATAGTGGAATATAATCGGTACATACACTTCGTTTAAATTAGTTGATATAATTTCAAGTTCTAAATTAATTTTGAATCTTTTTAAAACTTCTAAATATCTCTTAAAATTAATCTAGTTCTTTCTTTAAATTTAATGTTCAATTTTTCAATTGAAGTTCAATTCAAGTGTTCAATTGTTATTTATAAATCCAAATTTGAAGGAATTTTTTTTAATTCGCAGGATTTTCTAAAAGTTTTAAGACAAATTCAATTAATTTTAAAAGTTATTCAGAAGTTCTGAAAAAAATTCAAAAATAATTTTAAATCTGAAAAATTTAAAACAACTTCTAGATTTCTTATATTTCTGGCCTAAAATAACTTAATAATATAATTATTAAAAATTTCAAAGTTCATTGATTGATTCTTAAATTTAGAGTATTAAAAATTTTCACTTTGATTTATATTTTTGCAATTTTATCTAAATTGTTAAACTCTACAATTTATGAATGTTGAAAATTGTGAATTTTGCAGTTTAGCTAGATTTTATTTAAAACTGTTATATATAGTATACGTGTAAATGATTAAATACAAATTTTTTGCATTGAAAAACTTTTGAACTTTAATTTTGAAATTCAAGAGTTCCACCTTGAATGCTTTAATTTGTTGATTTTTTACTTAAAATGGGAAAATATTTAGAATGAAGTTCGATTTTAAAAATTTTATTGATTGAAAAAAATGTTTTCAAATCGGGAATTTGTTTCTTCGATTAAAACGGTCACCCTGAATATGTATATGTTTATTTCACTCGAGAATGTGTTTGTAAAAATGTATGTAATAAATAAATACTCTGTTCAAGCTTAAAATGCTGATTATCTTATATTGTTGGATTAAGAGAAGAAAAATAAATCTTTCAGATCAAACCAGTATTGAAAGACGAAGAACCAAAGGAAAATTCAATAGAGGACGTCTACGAAGAGTTTAATAACTATGCTGGAAGAAACGGAATAAAGGAATTCCGTTCCTGTAAAAGTTCAAAGTTTTACGCCTTCGACCGTGAAGAAGCTCCCAAACATGCCGAGTACTTGGAGGTGAGATATGCAGCAACATATCCGCAAATGGATTCAACTTATAGTGGGCGCACGATCGAGGCAGTATTTGGATCTTCTGTGAATGCATTGGAATTACTATTGATAGAAAGAAATATCAAAGGACCCTGCTGGTTGGATATAAAGTTTCCAAAAGTCGCAGATAATCCAGTTACCTGGTGCAAATTACAGGTAATTTTTTTAAAGAATTTAACTTTCTTATATACAGGCAAAAAATAATAATTTTTCAATCAATAGAGAATGCAAGTTTCATCAAAAATATTGAAGATCTAGGCGAAGAATACGAATATTCAACAAAATAGTTAAATTTTTTACCAAAAAGATAAGTTTTTAACCCAAGAATATGAATTTTCAACAAATCCTTACATTATCAGTTCAAAAAAATTACTTTTGAACGACGAAAAAACTAAGTTTCAATTAAAATTATGAATCTTCAGCTAAAAAAATATACTTTTAAGAAAGTAGTTCAGCATGAAACCAAGGAGTTAAGTTTTCATCCTAAAAGGTGAATTAAAAAAATATATTTTAATAAAAAATAACAATAAAAGTTAGATTTTACCTACAAAAACATATTTTCAATAAAATTCGTCATTTTTAACCAAAGAAAGAAACGATTTTCTAACAACAGCAAACGAATTTTCCATCAAAAAGATCAATTTCCAGAATTTATTTGATTACATTTTAGGTTACATTATGTTTCTTTTCTAAATTCTTAAAATTAAATAGTTGAATTTTTAAATAAAACAAATCATTTTTTAAACCAAAAAAGGATTACGTAGTTAAGTTTTTCTTAAGGAGACTTAATTTCCATTTAAAACAAATTAATTTAAAGAAATTTCAACAACAGTTTAATTTTGTATCAAATGGATGAATTTTAAACCAAATTTTTCAATCTTTTAAAAAAAAATCTTTCAGAAAGTCGTTCAACTTTCAACAATTAAGTTCAATTTTTAACCTAAAAAAATTCATTTTTAACGAAATATGTAATATTAGATATTTCAACAAAATATTGATTTTGAAACAAGTAAATGATTTTCTATGAAGAAAGACAAATTTTCAATAAAGAAAATTATTTTTCTACCCAAAAGAATAAATTTTTCAACAAAATACACACATTTTTTTATTAAATAATTGAATTTTTACCAGGAAGATTAATTTTCTAAAAAAAAAAGATTTACCAAGAATGGAGTTGTAAAATTTCCATTGAGAAATAATTTTCAATTTAAAAAAATAATTTTGTATACAACTGTTTAATTTTATCCGAAGTAGTTAAATTTTATTTTGAATTGTTGAAGATTTAAGCCAAAAAGACGAGTTTTCTATAAAAAAAGTTAAATTTTGAACCCAAGAATATGAATATTCAACAAATACTTACATTTTCAGTTTAAAAATTACTTTTTAACAAACAAAAAAAACAAAAAAATCAATCAAAGTTATAAATCTTCAACCAAAAAATGTACTTTTTAAAAAGTAGTTTAACATTCGACCGAGGAGTTCAATTTTCAACCTAAAAACATAAATTAAAAAAAGAAAATGTTTTAATAATAAAAAAACAGTTGGATTTTATGTAGAAAGACAAATTTTCAATCAAATACGTGATTTTTATCTAAAGAAAAAAAAAGATTTCCCAACAAACAAACAAAAAAGGAATTGTCAACCAAGAAGATTAATTTCCAAATTGTTATTGAGTCATTTTTGTTTGATGTATTTTTCGTTTCTAAATTTTCTAAACTAAATAGTTCCACTTTTAAATAAAGAACGTGGTTTTTTAACTAAAAATGGAGTATATAGTTCAATTTTCCTTCATTAAAAAAAAAAAACTTTTCTACAAACCATTCAGTTGTATACCAAATTGTGAAATCTTCAGCCAAAAAAAAACCTTTTAGAAAGTAGTTTAACTTTCAAAAATGGATTTGAATTTTCAGCCTAAAAAATTAATTTTCAACGAAAAATGTAATAGTAGGTATTTCAACAAAACATTAATGTTTAAGCAAAATGTTGATTTTCTCTAAAAAAAAAAGACAAATTTTTAATAAAAGAACATAATTTATCAACCAAAAATATAAATTTTAAACCAAGAAAATACTAAGCATACATTTTGTAATAACTAACTAAATTTTTACCAAGAGGATTAATTTTTTATCAGACTTTCTAACGACAAAAAAACTAATTTTCAATTAAAATAATAAATCTTCAAGCAAAAAAATTTACCTTTAAGAAATTAGTTCAACATTCCACCAAGGAGTTAAGTTTTCAACCTAAAAAGGTGAATTAAAATAAAATAAAATGTTTTAATAAAAAATTAAAATAAAAGTTGGATCTTACCAACAAAAATATATTTTCAACAAAGTACGTGATTTTTAACCAAAGAATAAAACGATTTTCTAATAACAACAAAAAACGAATTGTCCAGCAAGACGATCAATTTCTAAGTTTTATATGATTAATTTTTAGATTTCATATCATTCTTTTCTAAAATGTTTAAACTAAATAGTTGAATTTATAAATAAAAAAGGCCATTTTTTAATTAAAAATGGAGTACGTAGTTAAATTTTCCGCGAGGAGAATTAATTTTCATTAAAAAAAAAATGTCTACAAAACAGTTTATTTCGTACCAAATTTTTGAATCTTCAACAAAAAAAATAATTTTTAAGAAAGTACAACTTTCAGTAATGGAGTTCAATTTTTAACCTGAAAAGAATTATTTTCAACGAAAAATATAATAGTAAATATTTCAACAAAACAATGATTTTTAATTTTTAAAAATGATTTTCTATAAAAAAAAGACAAATTTTTAACAAGATACATAAATCTTCAACCAAAAAGATCAATTTTCAACCAAGAAGATTAATCTTCTACCTAGAAAAATGAATTCTCAAACAAAATACATACATTTTTCACGAAATAGTTAAATTTTTATTCAAGCTGATTAATTTTCCACAAGACAAAAATCTTCAACAAAATGCATACATTTTTTCTAAATAGTTGAATTTTCAACCAAGATGATTAATTTTCTAAAAAGATTGATCAAGAACGAAATATTTAAATTTTAATTGAGAATTAATTTTTAATAAAAAAAACAATTTTCTATAAAAAAGTTTAATTTTTCACTAATTAGTTCAATTTTATACTGAATTGTTGAAAATGCAAGTCAAAAAGATGAATTTTCTATAAAAAGTTGAATTATTAACCCGAGAATGTGAATTTTAAACAGATAGTTACATTTTCAGTTCGAAAAAATTACTTTTTAACAAAAAATATTAAATAAAAAAATTGGTCTCTTAAGATAGTAGGTCAAGATTCAACCAATGAGTTAAATTTTTAACCTAAAAAAATTTTTTAATAAAAAATTAAAAAACAGTTGGATTTTAACATCAAAAACGAATTTTCAAGAAAATTTTAAAGGGGACATTTTTCATTTAAAGATTTTTTAAATGCAGTTTTACAGACTTAAACAATTAGAAATTAGACGCGTTGAAATAGAAGATTTTAACTTTGTAAACTATTTTTAATTTTTAAATAACTTCAAAATAATATATTCATAATTAAAGGTTTTCATTAAATTTCAAATATTATTTCAGTCTAAAATATATTTAATTTTTACGCCTTTCAATTTGAAATTTTTAATTAAGAAAAATAACATTTTTTTAATATTTAGAAATATCTGACTTTTTATTTAAGTAAGAATTTATAAATTAAATATTAAAAAGTAAATAAAAAATAAAGCTCGAACGTTAAAATTTTAATTATTATATTAAAAAAAAAATTAATTTGCAAGTCAAATTATTCAATTTGTAGGTATAAACAAAGATTGAACACCTATTCTTAGAAAAAAATCGAGTAAGTTAACGAGATATTTAGAAGTTTTGAAAAAATTCTAAAGTCGTGTAAAATTAAAAATGATCTGAAATCATTTAAACGAAGTGTCTACTGTACCGACAAAATCCGGCTATTGGTACGAAACTTTGGATGTAAATAGCCCACGGCCTAATTTAAAACAAAATATAGATTTTTGCAAATTTCGGAAAAAACATTTTCTAACAAAGTTGAAAATGATTTTTCATTCTGAAAAGTTCATTTTAAGTGAATATTTAAAAAGATTTAGAAGTTTTGCAAAACAATAAAAAATGAATGTGGAAGATTTTAGGGGAATTTTTTTAGTTCTGAAAAAAATTAATTTTATTTAATTTTTATTTAAACTAACTAATTTTCTATAAATCAGTTTAATTTTATACTAAGTAGTTAAATTTTATGCTGAATTGTTGAAGATGCAAACCAAAAAGACGAATTTTCTATAAAACAGTTGAATTATTAACCCGAGAATATGAATTTTAAACAGATAGTTACATTTTCAGTTCGAAAAATTACTTTTTAACAAAAAAACAAACTAATTTTCTATTAATGCTTTAATCAAAAATAAAAAAACAGTTTGATTTTAGCAACAAAAATTAATGTCCAATAAAACACTTGATTTTTTACCCAAAGAAGCAAATGATTTTCTAAAGTAAAGAAAGAATTTGTCAACCAAGTAGATTTTAATTTTAAAAATTGGTTTTTTTAAAAAAAGACAAATTTTCAATTAAATGCATAATTTTTCAACCAAAAAAATAAATTTTTAACAAAGAAGATTAATTTTTTACCAAATAGTTGAATTTTTAACCAAGCTGATTCATTTTATACCAGACCTGAATCTTCAACAAAATGCATACATTTTTTCCAAATAGTCGAATTTTCAAAGAAGCTTAATTTTCAAAAAAAGAAGATTAACCAAGAATGGAGTAGTAGAATTTCGAATGAGAATTAATTTTAAGTTTAAAAAAAAAAGATTTTTCTATGAAACAGTGAAATTTTGTACCAAATAGTTGAATAGTAAGTGAATGTTTAAAAACATTTAGAAACATTTATAAAATTATCAAAAATGAATGTGGAAGATTTTAGGGAAATTTTTTTAATTTGGCAGTTTTTTTTAATTATAGGAAAAAAATTGCATCATTTTAAAAGTTGTTTAGAAGTTCTGAAAAAATTTCAAAAATAATTTAAAATTTCAAAAAATGTAAAACAGCATGTAGATGTTTCAAGATTTTGAAATAAAATTTCGAAGTATTTTAAAGATTTTTAAACTATTTAAAATAAAAATAATTGAACTTTTAATTTAAGAAGTGTTTAGTTTATAAAAAGTGTAATCGCTTTTATTTTTAATGTTTCTAGATTAAAATTGATATCATTTTAAAATTGTTTGAATTCATTGATCGATTCTTCTTCAATATTTTTGGAACTGAATCTGAATGTTTGAACTTTACAATTTATAAAAGTTTAAAATATTCAATTTGGATATTCAACTGTATTTAATTAAAAAATTTTAAGTTGAAAATTGTTAGTAGCTTCCATTTTAAACGTGTAAATTATTAAGCATTTGAATACAAAATTATTGAATTAAAAAAGTTTAAAACATGAATTTTAAAAGTTTAAAATTCAAGAGTTCCACTTTGAGTGGTTTAATTTGCAACGCAGTTTTTATTACTTAAAATGGGCAAATTTTTAGCTTTAGATTTTGATTTTTTAAAATTTAATTGACCCTTAAAATTTTTCTTTAACCTTAAACCGGCCGGCAATTTTTTCTTTGATTAAAACGGCCAACCTGTTGTTTTCTAAAAGGTTCGACTTTTTAGCTTGAGAACTGAACTCTTTTCTTGAAAATTTGTCTTTTTGGGGTTTAGAGTCTTGAAGTCTTTGGAATTTAAAGGGTTTCGTATTGAAATCAATATGGCAATCCAAATTAATTGCATTTACAAAAATTTATTCTCCTATTTTCATGAAAACTCCAGTAAAAAAACAAGAATCCAACGACCTTAATTTAAAACACACCGAACAATCAAACAAAAAATTTGTTCCAAAATTTATTTGAAATTAATCTGAAAAAAATTCCTGTTAAAAACAAAAATTTAAGACAAAAATAAAAAAGAGGAAATAAAAATGAGAAGGCAATTAATATTATCAAATCACAATAAAATAACATTGAAAATAAAAAATAATTTAATAATATAATTATATATATATATATATATATATATATATATATATATAATATAATAATAATATATATAATAATTAGAAAAAAA
>JAAAKG020166013.1:4095-28342 GCA_010014905.2 Druon quercuslanigerum
GAAAATTCCATTTTTTGGTTCAAGTTTCATTTTTATAATTGAGAAACGATCTCTTTCGTTGAAGAGGTAAATATTTTGTCAAAAATTAGTATTTTTGTATCAAAAATTTAAAAATTTGATTAAATGTTTTAAATTTGTCGCTGAGAAGTAATTTTTTATTCTAAAAATACAATTAATTATATAAATGTTAAAAATTGATCTTCCAAGTTGATAATTCGTCTTTTTTGGTAAAAAAAAATTATTTTTTTCACTGAAAACTGAACTATTGGGCTAAAAAAACATGCATTGTAAATACAATATTTTTAATTAAAAGATTGGAAATGTGAAGCGTTTCAATTTGAATTTAATATACGCACCTATATTAATGTTATTTAAAAGAATTTATTCAACTAATTCCTTGCAAAATCTTTTTATTTTCCATATTTTTAGGACATTTTGGTGTGTTTAGCAATTATTAGCGAAAAATTCTCGATTTTACGTGTTTAAAGGGATTTTTCATATTTAAGAGAGGAAAAGAGAAAAAAAAAGAAATGGACTCTGATCCTTTATATTAGTAAACTACCGTAAAATACCTGTAATCAAAATCTAGATCCCTGCCATCCATGAAACTTTGGTACATATACGAAACAAACTCTTGTTTCAACATTCTTTGTTCATTACTAGGAATTTGATACCAGAACAAATCTCTCTGCTGTTTTTCGTGTTTCTCTGACTCATAAGTATCCTTCAGATGAGAAATTTCACCCCAATTTTTATTCACATTCTTCTCCTGAAAATTCTCCCTTTTCTCCTCTGATTTCGTTCTTTCTGGCTTTTTTTCTTTTTCCACGGAATTATTTTCTCCCTCGCTCTCCTCATCTGAATCAAATTCCTCCTCGTTATCATCGTCTTCCTCATTTTCCATTTTCCTCTCGCATTTACTTCCTTCCTCATCAGAATCACATTCCTCGTCAATTTCATCCTCGGCATCTTGTTGGCCTTGTTTAAAATTTCTGACCATGTCTCTTTCAATACTCTCCATTAATAAATTCACGAAAGTGATATTTTGAGTATCAATATTATCCCTCGCTTTCTTCTCTTCCTCGGTTAAATACCTTCCAACTAATTGATCATAAAGCAACGGATTTCGCTTCATCATTTCAGTTTCACTAAAATATTCTCCCTTTTCCACGAGCGATTTCAAAGCTTCGTATCTTCTATTTTTCACGTCCACCTGTCTCTGTTCTCTGTCGAAATACCTTTGGAGTCTCTTTAGATAAAATGAAATTTCGTAATCGTTGCTGATGCTGATGTTCCTGAAGTAGGAAAGGTGTTCGAGTTTGAGAAAATTACCGAATCTTGCGAGAAACTGTGGAGGACTTTTTTCGAGGAGATTTAAGGCGATGGTCTTTTTTTCCTCGAAGGATAATTCAGGCTCGTCTTTATGCTGGCATTTAAAAACAGCTCTGGAATGTGATACATGATTCAAAATTTCGTTTTGTAGATCAGCATTTTCTTGGGAAGGGTTTTTAATTGATGAACAATCTTCTGTTGCGATAACCATTTTATCGTCTTTTTGCTGCATTAGCGAACACAGAAGATAATAACTGTAAATTTATAAATTATGAAACTAAAGTCAGAATCAATCAGAATTTGGAAATTGTTTACTTTGATGTATTTTCCGAATTTTCGAGTAAATCTTGGTAATTTTTCGAGCTGTTAAAGGGGTTCAGAATTTCCCTTTTCCAGCTCGAAAAATGACCATTTAAAAAAATGTTTCATAAAAAATTTGGGTAATAATTCCTTTTTTTTAATTCAACTATTTGATTAAAAATTGAAGAACTTTGGTAAAAATCCATTTTTTGGTTGAAGATTAATTATTATAGTTAAAAATCGAGCTCTTTGTCAGAAAAGGTAACTATTTAGTCAAAAATGAGTTTTTTTGTATGAAAAATTGAACAATTTCGTTATATTTTTTTCCTTTATTGGCTCAAATTTTTTTTGTCGAAACATCAACTATTTTGTGGAAAATTGGACCTTTTTGGATCTTTTTTTATTAGAATATCCGATTATGACATTTTTCGTTGATAATTTAATTTTTAAGTTAAAAAATCAATCACTTTGTTAAAAATTCATTTTTTGTTGTTGAAGATTCATCATCTTAGTCAAAATTTTATCTTCCAGGTTGAAAATTATTCTTTTTTGGTTAACAAAAATTCATTTTTTTATTTAAAGTTCAACTATTTGATTAAACAAAGTTTATTTTGTTGCAAATGCAATATCTTTAATTGAAATGTTAGAAGTTTGAAGCATTTAAATTTAAATGTAATATTAGTACCTATATTAATGTTATTTTCCCTGTTTTATATTTTCTATAAAAAAACTTAAAATAATAAAAAAAAAACAGAAGAATAATTCTTGGTATTTTTTCGAGCTGGAAAAGAAGTTCAGAATTTTCCTTTTCCAACTCAAAAAACGAATATTTAAAAAAACGTTTCATTTTAATAGAACTGAAAAATACGAATCTTCAACAAAAAAAATTATTTTTCTAACAAAAAAGATCAATATTCAACAAAAAATGGAATATTAACATTTTTAGTTAAAGAAATGAAATCTGAATTAAAATCTTCAACAAAAAACATGAATTGTTAAGCAAATAATTGAATTTTTAACCTAAAAAATTAATTTTCTACCAAAAAAGATCTTTATTTTAAACCAAAAACATTTTAATTTAACCAAAAAATATGAATCTTCAAACAAAACAGATTAATTTTGAACCAGAAGATTATATTTCTATAAGAAAAGACCAATTTTCATTAAAAAATTAAATATTAAAATTTTCAGTTAAATAAATGGATTTGGAATTAAACTGATGAATCTTTAAACAGAAACCGAAAAATACGAATCTTCAAAGAAAACAGATAAATTGTTCGTTAAAGAAATGAATTTTTAAATAAAATGATTTTTAAACAAATAGTGGAATTTTTAAACAAATAGTGGAATTTGTAACTAAAAAGGTTAATTTTGTATTAAAAAAAATTAAAATTTTAAAACAAAAACATTTAAATTCATCCAAAAAATACGAATCTTCAAAGAAAACAAATTAATTTTCAACGAAGAAGATTAAATTTACTTTTTTTCAGCTGAAGAAATAAATTTTCAGCTAAAATTATTATTTCCAGCAAATTACATGAATTTTCGGCTAAAAATGATCAATTTTCAACCCTAAATAGAATAATTAAATCTTTAGTTAGAAAAAAAATCTCAACAAAAAAAACGAACTTTCAACTCAACAAATGAATTTTTAACCAAGAATTTAAAGTTAAACTATTTTGCTAAAAAGGGCAGATAAATTTTGAATACAAAAATTAATTTTTAACCAAAAAAGAATTATTTTTAACTAAATAAATGTAACTTCAATCAAACATTTGATTTTTTAAAGGAATTTTCAACCTAATAATTAAATTTTTAAACAAAGAAATAAATTTTTAATAAAATAATTGAATTTTCAACCACAAAAGTTTTATCATTCAATACAGAAAAAAATCTTTTCCAAAATGTTGAATTTTCAAACAAAAATAAAGGCATTTCCTGGGAAACACTTGATTTTTCAATCCGAAAATATGAATTTTTGACAAAAAAGTTTAATTTTCAACACAAAAATATGAATTTGCAATCAAAAAATTGTATTTTTAACCAAAAATGTGAATTGGTCACGAAGAAGATTAATATTCTACAAAAAATTCAACAAAACAGTCGAATCCTCAACCAAAACAAATTAATCTTCAGCAAAACAGCTGTGAGTTTTAACAACAAAACAATGCAATTTCTACCAAAATGGATAAATTTTTAACCCAAAAAGGCGAATTCTCAAATAAAATGAATGTTTTTATATCAAAATTGTTGAATATTCAACACAATAATCAAATTAACTGCAAAAAACGTACACTTCAGTGCATCGAAAATTCGCTGACTGTCAGGTTTTCCCTGATATTCCCTAAATTTCCCTGGCCGGTTTTAAATTCCTTAGAATAATATTTAATAATAAATAAGTAATTATGTTTTAAATAATGTTTCTGCTCTTTAAAAAATCCGTAGAAACTCCAAAACAAGATGTTAAGTAAAATTCAACCAATTTAATATTTGCAACTATTATTGAAATTAAAGAGTACAATTTCAAATGGAATAAGTAAATCAACACTAAAAATGTTTAAATCAATTTAAAAATAATTATCTTACCTTTAATCGCTGCGTAATTAAATCACGTGATAATTATAAACCCAATCATATAACCTATACGTTGTTGTATTCTTTAATTTTGATGCATTTAAACATTTTCTCCGAGAATTCATTAATTGAAATGCTACCTAATAATAATCATAAAATAAAAACAAGTTGTATATGGCCATATGTATAATATGGCAAAATGTTGCTATATATTAAATTTTCTATTATAAGTGGTGCAAACTTTTCTTCCGATCGTAATACATAACCTAAAAATGAGTGAAATTAGGTTCCTACGCCAATGCCTCTTGCATTATTGTCATTAGGATCATAAATTTTGAAATGACAATGCAGAACTGATAGTTTAACCATAATTTCCGAAACAATGTACAATCGTTTTTTCATCAAATAACTTAAAGGTAAGATCATAAATTCGCTTTGTCCTAACGATTTTGGATCCTAAAATTGCATAAAGAGAAAAGGCTTTTAGGTTATGTTCAATTGTAGATGTCAAAATTCAAACCTTTATGCCTTATGGCTCTCCTGTTTTTCTCTTATCTTTTTCTTAATGTTCAGAATGATTAATAATTGCAATTTAATGATTCACGTCTTAGTGACTTGCGTCATGTATGTTATATAGATCATTTTAGTTGACTTAAAGAGATGTAAGTTTTTACATTTATTTGTTTAAAAACCTGACCGAGAGCAATAATATTTTTGTCCTTTAGTAAAGTTGAGATTTTTTTTTGTCTTCAAAGAGAAGGAACTCTTAGAAATTGTATTTAATCTTTGTCAAAGATATTTCAAGTTCAAGATCAAGATAAACTTTGGAGCAGCTGTATTTAACTGTTTTGTTGATAATTTGTTTTTTTGTTTTGTTTGAAATGTATTATTTGTTGACTAAAAATAACTGGAAAATGACAGTAAATTTATTTTTTTGACCAGAAATTTTACAAATTTTCAGAAGCAAAATCTGTAAATTAATTAGTTGAATTGTTATATTTTTTGATAATGTTGTTTTTCAGTATACAGTGCGTAATTCGAAAATCTTTTACTTACCAAATTTTTCATTTTAGATTTTTATTTTTATGCGTACATTTTTAATTTAAAGAATTTTAAAATGCTGTCTTCAAGACTCAAACAATTAAAAAATGTAATTGTCTGATTTAAACTTTATAAAATTGTAGGCAAAATTCGATAAATATCTTTCATAATCTTTTTAAATATTCTCTTAAAATAATTTTTCAAAATAAAAAACATTTTTTATTTTCCTATGAATCTTACGAACATGTTTTTATTCTTTTAAAGCCTTTGATGTACAAATAGCCGAATTTAGTCGGCTCAAACTTTTCATTTCCATTATTTGAAATCATTTCAAGTTATAAATTAATTTTGAATCTTTTTAAAACTTCTAAATATCTCTTCAAATTACACAATTTTTGTTTACAAGTAAAAAAGTATTGAATTGTTATTTATACTTCAAAATTCTAAAGAAATTTCTTAACATTTGTAGGATTTGATACAAATTTGAGGAAAAATTCAATTTATTTTAAAATTAATGTAAAAGTTCTGAAAAATTGTAAAAAATAATTTTAATTTTGAAAAAATTTTAAACAACTTCTGAATTTCGCTAGATTTCAAAATAAAAGTTTGAAGCTTTTAAAAGATGTTTAAACTATTTAAAATTAAAATAATTTAATTTCTAACTTAAGGAATGTGCTGTTAAAAAAAGTAATTATAAAATTTTTAATGTTTCTAGATAAAAATTCCGTACAATAATATTAATTTTAAAGTTCCTCGATAATTTTTAAAATCTTTTGAACTTCAATTTAAAAAAATAAAAATTCCAGAGTTCCACTTCGAGTGATTTAAGTTGAATTTTTATTTTTTATTACTTCAAATAGAAAAATGTTTAAATTAAAAGTTTAAATTGTTAAATTTTATTGACCGTAACAAATATTTGTGAACCGGGGGAAACCCGTGAATTTATTTCTTCGTTTAAAACAGCCACCCTCTATTTTATTTTTAGTTGAAAATTCAAATATCTGGTTGAAAATTCTAATATTTTGTTGAAAATTCATTCTTTTTAGTTGAAAAGACGTATTTTTTTGTTAAAATTTTTATTAAAAATTATTTGTTTTTGCTCATGATTCATTATTCTAAATAAAAATTCATCTTTTTGTCTGAAAAATAAACTGTTTTGTTGTAAATTCCTATTTTCTTTAACTGAAAATTAATTGTTTTTACTGAATATTTAACTATTTCTGTTGAAACAGGTTGTTATTTATTATACTATTTATACATACTATATGCATATACTATTTGGTTAAATATTAATTTTTTAACTGGAAATGTAACTATTTCAGTTAAATGTTTCCTGATTTTTGTTAATAATTCATCCTTCGGTTGAACATAATTCTTTTTTATTAAAAATTTAAATATTTAATGTTTGATTAACAAATTATTTATTTTTTTAAAAATTGGTCTTTTTATAGAAATTAATCCCATTGGTTAAAAATTCACCGTTATAGTTGAAAATTAATCTTTTTTGGTTAAAATTAAACTTTTCAAAGGTTTTTTTTGTTTTGTTTTTACTTTAACTGAAAATGAAATGCTTTTAAGGAATATTGAACTATTTCTGTAGAAACAGGTTGAAAATTTAACTATTATGTTGAAAATTAATTTTCATAAGTGACGATGTAACTATTCCAGTTGAATATTCCCTCATTTTATTTAAAAAAATTCATTATTCTAGTTGAAAACTTATCTTTTGGGTTAAAATTCAACTATAATGGTTGAAGATTCATCATTTTAGTTGAAAAATTATCACTATGTTTAAAAATAAAATGATTTTTTTGTTGAATATTATTTTTGTCAACTGAGAATTTAATTATTTTATTTTTGCGTACTATTTAGTCTTTTTTAGTTCAAAATTTAACTATTTAGTTGGCAATTCGTGTAGTTGTTTGAAAAATCGAATTTTTTGTTCAAAGTTAATGATGTTAATTTTATGATTAATTATTTTAATTGGAAATTCATCTGTTTCATTGAAAAATAAACTGTTTGGTTGTAATTTCGTTTTTTTTTTACTGAAAATTAATTGTTTTTACTGAATATTTAATTATTTCTGTTGATACAGATTGAAAATTTAACTATTTTTTTGAAATTAATTATTTCAACATATTTAACTATGAAATGTTTGTTTTAAATATTATTTTTTAAATAAAAATATCGTCTTTTTTGATAAAAATTAGTCTTCGTTAAAAAATTATCTTTTTGGTTGTAAATTCGATTATTATTTTATTTATAGATTCATCATTTTAGTCGAAAAATTATCACTTTGGTTAGGTTTTTTATTCAAATTTTTTTTCAACTAAAGATTTAAATTTGTTATTTTTAGTTAAAAATTGATCTTTTCGAGTTCAAATTCAACTTTTTGTTGACAATTCATTATTCTGTCGATAAAACGTCTTTTTTTGGTTGAAAATTAATCTTTTTCGTTGAAGAAACGGACATGTTTTTTGTTGAAAATTCGTTTTTTTCGGTAGAAAATAATCTTCTTGGTTGCAAACTAATCATTTGAGTTTAAAATTCGACTATTTTTTTTAATTCATCACTTTATTCAAAAATTAGATAATTTTTTTATTTGAAAATTATTTCTTTTTACGCTGAAATAGTAAATATGCTATTTAAATATTTAATTAATTTAGTTGTAAATTAATTTCTTTGATTATACAATAATTTTTCAGACTGAAAATTTAACTATATAAATTTTGGTGGACATTTTATCTTTTTTAGTTGAACATTAATGTATTTTCTTAAAAAATCATCTTTTTGCTTTAAAATTCAACTATTTCAGTTGAAGATACATAATTTTAGTTGCAAATTGATCTTTTTTAGTTACAAATTTAACTATATAATTGATAATTTTTCTTTTTTAGTTGGAAATTAATCTATTCTTTGACATTTCATGTACTTTGTTAAAAAAATCTTCTTTTTTGTAGAAAATTGATATTTTTGGTTGAAAATTTAAGTATTTCAGTTAAGCAGTCATAACTTTAGATAAAAATTCATCTTTTTGGTTTGTAATTTAAACTCTTGTTGAAAATTAGTATTTTTGGTTAAAAATTTATCAATCTTGATGAAAATGCAATATTTTTACTTGAAAAGTTGGGAATTAAAAATGGTTTAAATTGATTTTATTGTCGAACTCACATTAATTTGGCCTAAATATACAGTAGACAAGTATAATAAGATAAATAATAAATTTCTTTAAATGGTTATTCAAATTCATAGACTTTAGGGACAAAGTCATGAAATGATTAATTATTTTTTAGTGTTATATGATTATATAATTAATTGTAAAAAATTGTAAAAATATATTTAACAAATCGATCGTGCTTATATATATCTTATAGTCTAATTTCTGATAAACATTTTCTGATATTTTGCATTTAATTTCAATTTTAGCATAAAGAAGAACTGCCGTTTGACAGTATTTTGCATGTTTTGAATATGATCTAAAATTATAAAACAGAATGGATCATTTGGAAATAATTGACGACAGTAGAAGTTCATGGAGGTGGAATTGGACTGAACTATGTGGATATCAAGGACCCTTGAATCCTGAAACACATAATAATGAATTTGGATTGTGCTTCCAACAATTATATTTACAGGTATGAAAGTCAGCGGAAGTCCAATAACATTTTATTAGTTTGTAGATACATAGATTTATATTCTTAAATAACCAGTTTTTTTCTTGAAAATATATTATTATTATTATTAAACCATTGAGCCATAATTGCCATTAAAACTGCATATAAAAAGTTAAAAAAATAACTTAAAGCCTTTTAAATAATAAATAAATTGGCACTGAATTTATTTTTTAAGCAGGAAGTTTACAAATATTTAGAAGAAAAATCTATCTAATCACTTTAAATATCACTTGCATGTCATATGATACAATGCATTTTATTTTGAAAAAGTTTGTTGAGATGAATGGGAGGAAATATTCGCTTGTAATTTTTCGGAATATGGAGAGGCCAATTTATTTGTTTTAGATTTTGATAGAGCTGGAAGGAACGATATTTTTATATTACGTTTTCTCTGAATTGGAAAATGCCATTTTTTCTTTTCAGCATTTTTATTGGGTTGAAGGAGCGAAATTTTTATTTTTCATATATTTATCTTAATTCGAAGAGAATAATTTCTAATTTTAAATATAGATTTATTAAGTTGTGGGAGGAAGGCAATTCTCGTTTCAAATTCTTTGTGAATTATTTTTATTATTTTTATTGATTTGAAAGCTGAAAGTGACGAAATTTTATATTTCTGAATTGGAAGGGGCCATTTTTTATTGATCGTATTTTTATCCAGTTGAAAGGATGAAAATTTGGTTTTCAGTATTTATGAATTGGAAGATTGATCGTTTAAAAAAAAATGTATTGAGTTGGAAGGAGGATATTTTTGTTATTTATTTATTTTTTAATTGGAAAGGGGTACTTTTTGTGTATTACAATGGAAAATTGTTGTACTTTTAGATTTTTATACAATTGGCAGAGAAACAATTTCTATTTTATATTTTCTCTGAATTGATAGAGGTTTAATTTTTTTTAAACGATTTTTCAGCGATTTGGAAGGGTAAAATTTACCATTTTTTTATTTTTATAATAGAAAAAGGAACTTCTTTTATCATTAATTTTTTGGGTTTTTGAGTTAAAGATGGGAAAATTTGGTATTTTAAACATTTATATTAAAAATAAACCGAGGAAAATTTAGGTTTTAATTTTATTTTTTTGAATTGGCAGAGATTTTTTTAAAACACTTTTTATCGAGTTGGAGAGGAGGCAATTTTGGTTTTCAATCATTTTTATGAATTGGTGAAAGCATAATTTTGAGTATTCCAGCATTTTAGTTAAAAATGTATTATTTTCGTTGGAAATTCGTAGTTTTTGGCAGAAAATAATCTTCTTTGTTGAAAATTAATCTTTTTCGTTCAATATTCCACTATTGCAGTTAAAAATTCATTATTTTAGTTAAAAATGTAACTTTTTTGTTTAAAATTCAACCCTTCCAGTTAAAGATTAACCATTTTAAATGAAAATGTAACTCATCCAATTGAATAATTTTATCACTTTAGTTGAAATTTCATCTTTTTGTATAAAATTAAAATAATCCAGTTAAAGATTCATCATTTTATTCGAAAATTTATCAGTTATGTTTATAATTGATCTTTTTAGTTGATATTCAACTGTTTGGTCGAAAATTTGTCTTTTTTTTATTTTTTGATTGAAAATTGAAGTATTTCAATTAAACATTCATCATTTTAGCTGAACATGATTTTTTTTTTTGAAACTTCAACTGTTTTGTCAAAAATTTATCACTCTGGTTCCAATTTTTTTTGGTGAAAATTTTTTTTTACTGAAAATTTAACTTCCATTTTTTGAAACTGATATTTTTCAGTTCAAAATTCAACTATTCCAGTTAAAGATTCATAATATTGTTCAAAAATCTATCAGTTACGTTCTAAAATTGATTTTTTAAGTTGAAATTCGACTATTTGGTCGAAAATTGGTCTTTTTTAGTGAAAAATTCAACCATTTTGTTGAAAAAATCGATTTTTGTTGAAAAATTGTTGTTTTTGTATAGAAACTTACTCTTCTTGTTTGAAAATTATTCTTTGTGATTGAAAGTTTAAGTATAACAATTAAATACGTATTGCTTTAGCTGGAAATTTAACTGTTCCATTTTTTGTTTGAAACTGAAATTTTTGAGTTCAAAATCCAACAATTCGGTTAAAAATAGATATTTTTAATTAAAATTTGGCTATCTGGTTAAGATTGGATATATTATGCTAAATAATCGTCTTTTCGATTTAAAATTAATATTTTTTGTTAAAAATTCGTCTTTTTTTTGAAATTAAACTATTCCAGTTAAATATCATAATTTTATTCAAGAGTCCACCAGTTATGTTAAAAATTCATTTTTTTTAGATAAAATTCAACTATTAGGTCGAAAATTTTTACTTTTTTGTGAAAAATGCAACTATTTTGTTGAGAAATAATGTATTTTGTTGAAAAACTGTTTTTTTTAAATAAAAATTTAATCGGCTTGTTTGAAAATTAATCTTTTTGTTGAAAAATTAAGCATTCCAATGAAATATTCATCATTTTAGCTAAAAATTATTTTGTTGTTAAAATTTAAACTCTTATCAAAAATGCATTTTTTGGTTTTAAAATTAATCTCTTCCTGTTGAATATGTGTTTTTTTAGTTGAAAATTCATCACTGAAGTAAAATTTTTTTGTTGGAAAATTAATTTTTTTAACTTAAAATTTAAATACTCCATTTTTGTAGAAAATTAATATTTTTTAGTCGAAAATTCAACTATTTGGTTAAGATTTTATCTATTAAAATTCAACTATTTTGTTGAAAAATCGTTTTTTCATTGAAGAAACTTAATCTTCTTGTTTGTCGATTAATCTTTTTGATTGAAAATTTAAGTATAACAATTAAATGCTCATTATTTTAGCTGAAAGTTAGTTTTTTTGTTAAAAGTTAAACTCATTTGTGGAATATTAATTTTTTAACTGAAAATTTAACTATTCCATTTTTTATTTCAAAAATGATATTTTTAAGTATAAAATCCAAGAGTTTGGTTAAAATAGATATTTTTAATTGAAAATTTAACTATCTGGTTAAGATTTGATATAATATGTTAAAAATTCGTCTTTTTGATTGAAAATCAATCTTTTTTGTTTAAAATTAAACTATTCCAATTAAAGATTCATAATTTTATTCGAAAATCCATCAGTTAGGTTAAAAATTCATTTTTTCAGTTGAAATTTAACTATTTGGTCGAAAAGTTAAATTTTTGTGTGAAAAATTTAACTATTTTGTTGAAAAATAATATATTTTGTTGAAAAATTGTTTTTTTTAAAAATGTAATCGTCTTCTTTGAAAAATAATATTTTTGATCAAAAATTAAGTATTATAATTAAATATTCATCATTTTAGCTGAAAACGAATTTTTTTTTATTTAAAATTTAAACTTTTTTCAAAAACTTATCGTTTGGTTTTAAAAGTAATCTGTTTCAGTTTAATATGTGTTATTTTAATTAAAAATTCATCACTCTGTTTACATTTTTTTGCTGGAAAATTAATTTTTTTAACTTAAAATTAAAATTTTCCATTAAAATAAAAAATTTCCATTAAAATTAAAATTTTTCATTAAAATGAAAATTTTCCATTTTTGTTGAAAATTGATATTGTTTAGTTCAAAATTCAAATTTTTGTTTAAAAACAATGTATTTTGTTAAAAAATTGTTTTTGTTTTTATAAAAATTTAATCGTCTTGTTTGAAAATTAATCTTTTTTTTGAAAAATTAAGTACTCCAATTAATTATTCATCATTTTTAATGAAAATTAATTTTTTTAGTTAAAATTTAAACTCTTATCAAAAATGCATTTTTTGGTTTTAAAATTAATCTCTTCCTGTTGAATATGTGTTATTTTAGTTAAAAATTATCACGGGTTGAATTTTTTTCTGTTGGAAAATTAATTTTTTAACTTAAAATTAAATATTCCATTTTTGATGAAAATTGATATTTTCTGGGTCAAATTTCAAATTTTTGCTCAAAAATGAATGTTTTTCAGTTGAAAATTCAACTTTTTGGTTAAGATATTATATATTATGTTTAAAAATCGTCTTTTCATTGAAAATTCATCTTTTTTGTTTAAAATTCAAATATTCTAGTTTAAGGTCCATAAAATTTAACTATTTTCTTGAAAAATCGTTTCTTAATTGTAGAAACTTAATCTTCTTGTTTGTAAATTAATCTTTGTGTTTAAAAATTTAAGCATAACAATTATATACTCATTATTTTCATTTTTTGTTTCAAAACTGATATTTTTAAGTTCAAAGTTCGACTATTTTGTTAAAAATGGATTATTTTTATTTGACGATTCATCTATTTGGGGAAGATTTTATCAATTATGTTGAAAAATCGTCTTTTTGACTAAAAATTAATCTTTTCTGTTTAAAATTAAACTATTCCAGTTAAAGATTCATAATTTCATTCAAAAATCCATCAGTTGTGTTAAAAATTCATTTTTTTCTTTGAAATTCAACTATTTGGTTGAATTTTTTTATTGTTTATTTTTTAGTAAAAAATTCAACTATTTTGTTAAAAACCTTTTTTTTTTCTTTAGAAACATAATCTTCTTGTCTGAAAATCAATGTTTTTGATTGAAAATTTAAATATTTCAATTAAATACTCATAGTTTTAGCTGAAAATGAACTTTTTTTATTAAAAAATAATCTTTTTGTTTGAAAATGCAACTATTTTCTTGAAAATCCATCTGTCTTGTCGAAAATTCAATTATTTTACTTGAAACGTTAGGAATTTGAAGCGGTTTAAATTGAATTTCATATAGTGATATAATAAATTATACCTGGAATAATCTGTAATTGTTGGAAAACCCCTGGAATTGCCAGGGAAATTTTGTCCACGATTTAAGTAGACACCCTGATTATATAAATAAATAAAATAATTTTAAATTCGTTCTTTTCAGTTGCCAGTATTAGCTCTAATCGCAGTGACATCAGCATATTATTGTGGAAGTCGATCCTACTCAGCCTCTCGGGAATATTTATCAACAAAAGCCATCAACTTTAGACTCTTCATCATCATCTGCTTAGCCATCCTTCCAATAATAAAGGCCTACATCATTTTATCGAACACAACTCTTCATCTGCATCTTGAGCCACCAGACTCTAGAATTGAAATCAATAATAATACGAAAACAACGGAAAGTCCTTTAATACCATCAACTCAAAGCTGGATTCAGAACCTTGCAGATAAATTAAACAACACCGGAATTATGAATAATTTGCTGTTTTCACCAGGAAAGATAATAAAAGGAACTCTACCTCAAGAAAGTCAGGTTGGAAATTTTAATAGTGGATTTTTTAAACTCGATGATAAAGCGACTTCTGCAAAACCCGTGGATTATTTAGTGGCTGCTACTGAAGGACTAGCATGGATTGTACATTTTTGCTTCACGGTCAGCTTGAGAAAAAGCAATGTTGCAAATCCAAGAGGTCCTGTTTTTATGAGAGTTTTAATTATTCTCCTACTCGGAATATCTGCGCTTTTCTTGAAGAATCATGTCGAACATAAAGCGTATGATGATGTCTTGCCGGATTTATCGTTGGGATTTAGTATTACTGTGGTTGTACTTTTGCTTCTTTATATGCTGACATTGATTCCGGATCGCAGAGTGACGCGAAGAAGAAATTCGAGACTGGCTGATGTGAGTATAAAATTGCATTGAAACAAAAAATATATTTTATACATTGAAAACATCTTCTGAATCCAGGGTGTCTACCCTACCTGGAAAACCTGGAATTGTCAGGAAATTTGTGTATACCTGTAAAAACATGGAAATGTCAGGGAATTTTTTTGAAGTCAGGCCCTTTTTCAAGAGTTTGAAATCAATTTTTTGACTGAAAGTTCAGTTTATTAAGTTTATTCCAAGTGCAACTTGGACTATTTTGTAGAAAACTTTTTTGTTGTTTTTTTTTTGTTATTGAAAATTAATTTTCCCACTTAAAATATAACTATTTAATATTTGATTGAAAAATTAATTTTGGTTGAAAATTTTGACCTTTTGGTATAAATTAATCTTCTGGGCTGAAAATCATTCTTTTTATGGGAAATTTATGATTTTAGTTAAAATTGTTTATTTGATAATTCATGTTTTTGGTTGCAAATTCAAAAATTTAAGTTGACGGATCATCATTTTAGTTGAAAATTCGTCGCTTTAGCTAAAAATGCATTTTTAAACTGAAAATTAAACTATTCGATTGTTATTCGACAATTTACCTTTTTAATTTAAAATTCATGTATTTCAGTAAAATTCGTCTTCGTTGATAAAAACGATTCTTCTATTCAATTTTTGTTTGAAAATCGATCTTTTTTTGTTTGAAATTGAACTATTTGGTTGAAAATTTGTTTTTTTTGTGTTTGATAATTTAAATATTTTGTTGAACATTCATGTATTTTTAATGTTGACTAATTTTTTTGTCTATATGGTCTAAAATGGTTTAGTTAAAAATGGGCTTTTTTAAATTGAAAATTCAACTTTTTTTGTTAAAAATTCATATATTTAATTTACAAATCGTCTTTCATGATAGAAAATTAATTTTCCTGCTTGAAAATTGATCAATCTGCTTAAAAATCCATTTTTTCGCTTAAAAATTCAAGTATTGCAATTAACTATTGATCGTTTTAGTAAATAATTCATCTTTTTGGTTGATAATAAAACTATTTGGTTAAAGATTAAATCAAATTTGTTTTTAAAAAAATCTGTTTTTATTTTGTAGAAGAATAATTATTTTAATTGCATATTTAATTATTCCATTTTTGGTTGAAACGTGATATTTTTTAGTTCAAAATTCAGCTATTCGTTTGAAAACTGATCTTTTTCAGTTAAAAATTCAACTCTTTTATTGAGAATTAATGTATTTTTTTTTTAAATCGTCTTTTTGGTAGAAAATTAATCCTTTTGGTTGAATGTTTTGACCTTTTGGTATAAATCAATCTTCTGGGCTGAAAATCATTATTCTTATGGGAAATTTGATGATTCTAGTGAAAAACTTATCTACTACCATTTTATTTAAAAATGCATTTTTTAACTGAAAATTGAACTATTCAATTGTTATTCGACAATTTATCTTTTTAATTTAAAATCCATATATTTTCAATTAAATTCGTCTTCGTCGATAAAAACGATTCATCTATTTAATTTTTGTTTGAAAATGGATCTTTTTTGTTTGAAATTGAACTATTTTGTTGAAAATTTGTTTCATTTGTATTTCGTAATTTAAATATTTTGTGGAACATTCATATATTGTTAATTTGGACTAATTTTTTTGTCTTCATGGTTTAAAATGGTAGAAAATTCATCATGTTGGTTAAAAATAAAACTACTTTGTTCAAAATTGAAATCTTTTTTCGAAAAATCATCTTTTTGTTCAAGATTCATTTATTCGAAATAAAAATTGATCATTTTAGTTAAAAGTTTATTAGTTTGGTTGAAAATTTATCTGATTAGTTAAAAGTAGGTCTTTTTTATTTAAAAGTCTATCTTTTTTGTTAAAAATTCATATATTTAATTTAAAAATCGTCTTTCATGCTAGAAAATTAATTTTCCTGCTTGAAAATTCTTCGCTCTGTTTAAAAATCTATTTTTTGCATAAAAATTCAAGTATTTCAATTAACTATTGATCATTTTAGTAATTAATTCATCTTTTTGATTGAAAATAAAACTATTTTGTTAAAGGGTAAATCAGATTTGTTAAAAAAAGCTGGTTTTTTGTGTACGAATATTTTTTCTAACTAAATATTTAATTATTTCATTTTTGGTTGAAAAGTGATATTTTTTAATTCAAAATTCAGCTATTTCTTTAATAACTGATCTTTTTCATTTTGAAAAATCAACTCCTGTATTGAGAATTAATGTTTTTTTTTTAAATCGTCTTTTTGATAGAAAATTAATCATTTTCGTTGAAAATTTTGACCTTTTGTTATAAATCAATCTTCTTGGCTGAAAATAATGCTTTTCATAAGAAATTTAATGATTCTAGTTAAGGACTTCCCAATTTATTTGAAAATTCATGTTTTTGGTTGCAAATTTAATTATTTAAGTTGACGCATCATCATTTTAGTTGATAATTCGTCGCTTTAGTTGAAACTTTTAATTTAAAAATCGTCTTTCATGATAGAAAATTAATTTTCCTGCTTGAAAATTGATCGCTCTGCTTAAAAATCCATTTTTTTTGCTTAAAAATTCAAGTATAGCATTTACCTATTGATCGTTTTAGTAATTAATTCATTTTTTTGGTTGAAAATAAAAATGTTTGCTTAAAGATTAAATTAAATTTGTTTAAAAAATAAATCTGTTTTTTTGTGTAAGAATAATTTTTTTAAATGCATATTTAATTATTCCATTTTTGGTTGAAACGTGATATGTTTTAGATCAAAATTCAGCTATTTGTTTGAAAACTGATCTTTTTCAGTTGAAAATTCAACTCTTTTATTTAGAATTAATGTATTTTTTGAAAAATCGTCTTTTTGGTAGAAAATTAATTCTTTTGGTTGAAATTTCAATTATTTGTTTAAAAATTCATGTGTCTTTTTTATAATACAAAGATCTGCGTGAAAAGTTAGGAATTTGAAGCGGTTCAAGTACAAGTATACCTAAGTAGTTGAAATAAAAATGTGTTTTAATTTTTATTCAAATTAATGTACTTTAGAGACAAATTCGAGACATGAATATTTATGTTTTTAGCATTATTTAATTATTTATTTAATATATCGTGCTTAAATATTTAAGAATATCTTTTAATATAAATTAAATTCCTATAAAATGAATCGGGACATTATTTGTAATAAACTCGCGAAAAATCATACTTGGAAAAAGCTTGAGATACCTGGAAAAAACCTGGAATTGTCCGTTTCAATATTTAAGAATTTACCGATTACAAAATGCACAAAATCCACGAATTTTCAACTAAAAAATATCAATTTTTACAAATAAAATAGAACGTCCACTCTTAATTCCGAAATTTATTTATTGAAAAGTATCTGAAGATTGAAAAAAATATCTTGAAATTTACCGAAAAATTTCTTATAAGTAGGTTAATGTTACAGTATGGTAAAGTTTATTATGGCCTTCTTTAAAAATCAGTTAATAAATGGAAAAAAGGGCAAATTTTTAATAAACTATTATTATTTATTACTATACCATCAATCTCTCTAGCGATCACTCCATGTGAAGATGCTCAAAAAGTCGTTCTATATCAAATTTTTCAAAACCCTGAAAAATAAGAAGAAATTAGACTTTTCCAACATATCTGAAATATTGAAAAATCTTTTTGAATTTTCTCAAGAATCATAGAAATGAACAAATAAACGTAAAAAATAAATTTTTATTAATATTTTTATTTTGTATTAAAAACCATTTAATCTGTTTTAATTGAGAGTCCCAATAGTTTGTTGAAAATTCATATTTTGCGGTTAAAATGCAACTAATTGAATTTTTTGTAAGTATTCAACTAATTTCTTAAAAAATTTATTCTTATATTACTAAAGTTTCACCATTTTAGTTCAAAATTCATCTCTTTGGTTAATAATGATACAAATTTGTTTTTTTTTTGTATAAAATTAATCTATTTTGTTAAAAGTTCATATTTTTTTGTTAAAAAAAAATTGAACCCTGGGTTTTTTTGGTTGAAAATTGTATTTTTTGACAGAACATTAATCTTTTATTTTTCAAAAGCTTTAAAAAGTTTTAATGGATGTGAAAATTTTCAGGGTATTTTAAATTTATTCCAATTATTTAAAGGGATTTCAGAGTTTAATATATTTTAGGGCATTTTAAAATATTCCAAAGCACTTTCAAGAAATTTCATATTTTAATGGATTTCAAAGAATTTAGTCTCAAAAAGTGAGGGAATTTATAGCATTCTAAAGATTTGAAGAGCTTTTAAAATATTTTTTGCAATTTAGAATGCATTTGGAATAAACTCTAAATTCTTATTAAAATATCTTGAATTCTTCTAAACTCTTTCGAATTGTATTGATTTTTTATTCGCTTGATTTCCTTAGTTTAGAATTTTTATGAATTTCATTGAATTATTTTGATTTTTTTTAAATTCCTTTAAGTTGCACTTCAATTTGATTGAAATCAATAGAATTTTTTCTAATCCATTTAAATTCTTCTTGATTTATTTTGAGTTGTTGTAAAATCTTATAAATTTATTCTGAGTTCGCTAAAATTCACCTGCAATCCTTATAAGTATCATCGTTTCAAAGATTGGAAGATATTCTCAAATACCTTTTGCAATTTAAAATTCATTTGGAAATCATCCTGAATTTTTATATATTCATCCTGCATTTTTCTAAATTATTTCAAATTCTCTTAATTTTTTTAAGTTACTTGATCTGTTCTACATGAATTCAATTCAATAGATTTTTTTGAACTTTTTTCAGATTTGGTTTAATTGATCCTGAAGACTTTTAACCTTACTTTGAATTTTTAATTCTTATGAATTCCTTTAAATTCTTCTAAACGAATTTTAAACTTGCTGAATTCTATGAAGTTTTTCATACTTTTTCATTATTTTCAATTCAAATTGATTTTTTTTCTTCGTCGTGATTTTTGGAATTTCAGCGAATTCTTTTCATTTGATTTAAATTCCTGTAAATTCACACACTTTTGAAGTCTTATAAATATATCCTGAATTTGTTAAAGTTAACATGAAATCCTTATCAATTTTATCATATCAAAGAGATTTAAAATTCATTTGGAAATGTCCCTGAATTTTTCTAAATTCTTTCAAATTTTCTTGATTTTTTTCAATTCACTTGATCTTTTTTAAATATACTGAATTGAATGGATTAAGTTTTTTTAGTTGTTGTTCAATTCATTCTAAACATTTTAAAGTATACCTTGCATTCTTAGGAATTTCATCAAATTCTTTTGAATTTCATTAGATTTGTCCAAACAAATCCCAAAGTTACTCAATTCGATGAATTTTTTCAAATTTTTTAATTTTTTTTGATTCACTTGCATTTTTTTCAATTCACCATTTTTATGAATTTCAGCAAATTATTTCCATTTTCGTTAAATTCCTCTGAATTTATTTCAATTTTGCTAAAATAATGGAAATATTTTAACATTTCCATCCAATTCTTTTTAATTGTTTAGAATTCATCTTGAATTGTTTTGAAGAATTATAACTTTATCCTGAATTTTCTAAAATTGATTTGGAATCCTTATAATTTACATCGTTTCAAACATTTGAAAAGATTTTTTTTTTTGCAATTTAGAATTCATTCGAAATCACCCAGAAGTTTTGTTTTTCACTTGATCTTAGATTTATTTTTTGTTCAAATAATTCTGAAAATTTAAAATTATACCTTGCATTCTTAGAAGTTTCATAAAATTCTTTTGAATTCTATTAGATTTGCCCAAACGAATCGCAACCTTACTCAATTCAATGCATTTTTTCATATTTTGAATTTTTTTTAATTCACCATTTTTATAAATTTCACCAAATTATTTCCATTTTCGTTAAATTCCTCTCAATTTATTTCATTTTTGGCGAAAATAATAGCATTTTTTCAATTTACATCCAATTCTTTTTAATCGTTTAGTATTTATCTTGAATTGTTTTAAAGAATCATGACTTTATCCTGAATTTTCTAAAATTGATTTGGAATCCTTATAATTTACATCGTTTCAAACATTTGAAAAGATTGTTTTTTGTTTTGCAATTTAGAATTCATTCGAAATCACCCAGAATTTTTGTTAATTTATCCTGAATTTTTCTAAATTCTTTCAAATTTTCTTAATTTTTTTTTTAATCACTTGATCTTTTTTAAATGTACTGAATTCAATGGATTAGGTTTTGTAGTTTTTTTCAATTGATTCTGAGAATTTTAAAGTATACCTTGCATCCTTAGGAGTTTTATCAAATTCTTTTGAATTCCATTAGATTTGTCCAAACGAATCCCAAAATTACTCAGTTCAATGCATTTTTTCATATTTTTGAATTGTTTTTAATTCACTTGCATTTTTCCTAATTCACCATTTTTATGATTTTCACCAAATTATTTCCATTTTCATTAAATTCTTCTAAATTTATTGAATTTTTGCTGAAATTAAAGAAATTTTTTAAAAACATTTCCTTCCAATTCTTTTGAAGTGTTTCGAATTTGTCTTGAATTGTTTTGAAGAATGATAACTTTATCCTGAATTTTATAAAATTGATTTGGAATCCTTATAATTTACATCGTTTCAAAAATTTGAAAAGATTGTCAAATACCTTTTGCAATTTAAAATCCATTCGAAATCACCCAGAATGTTTATTATTTTATCCTGAATTCTGAATCCTAGTTTAAGTGCAATGCACTTTTTTAAACATTTTTGTTAAATTCTTCCTCAAAATTTCAAATTTCACCTTGAATAAAAATTCATCAACAGATTCTGTTAAATTCCTTCAAATTATTCTAAAAGAATTTCAAACTTACTGAATTCTATAAATTTGTATTAATTTTATCGAATTCTTCCCTTTTTCATTAAATTTATCTAAATTCACTCCAATTTGACTGAAATCGATGCAATTTTGAGATTTAAACAATTTTATCCAATTTATTTGAATTCTTTCGAATTTTTTGTAAGTATTATGCATTTATCCTTAATTCAAAAGTAATAAATATAAAATTAATAAATATCTTTAAATATTAATGATCAGGAAAAATGAAAAATCAGGGAAAAATCAGGAAATTTTAAAGATCAAGTTTTGCGGTCACTCTGTTTAAAATAATTTAAAATAATTTTCAGATAGGAGAGAGAACTTCTTTATTGAACAGTCCAGGTTCTTCCTATATTCGATTCGTGGAAGAAAATGATCCAAGTTATCTCGGCATTGCAATGGAAGATGTAACATTTACTTCGAAATTACTTTTTCATTGGGTAACTCCCCTAATGACAAAAGGTGTAAAAGGACTTTTAAATCATTCAGATGACCTCTACGATTTACCGGAAAGTATCTCTACTTCGACTATCAGCAACGAAATCGACAGGCGTTTAAAAGAAATAGTAAGATACATTTTTTTATTTTTATGTTAAAACTTTAAAGGGTTACGACAGGTCAGGGAATTCCAGAAAGTCTGGGAATGTCAGGGAATATTCGATAAACTGAAGTTCATTTTATTATTTTGTTAAAAGTTTAACGCTTTTGTTAAAAAGGCATTCCTTGTGGTCAAAAATTTATATTTTAGGTTGAAAAATTCAACTGGTTTGCCGAAAAATCGTCTTTTTGTCGTGAAAGTTCCAAATTTCGGATACAGTTTTTTTTCTTTAGTGACTCAAAAATCTTTCTTGATGGAAAATTCAACTGGTTTATTAAAAATGGTCTTGTTTGGTTGAGGATTCAACTGTTTTGTTGAATATTCGTATTTTTTTAATAAATTGGGAACGGAAATGTGTTAATAACGAGTAATTCTTAAAACTGTGTAATTTTTACATTTTTTCATTTTTCTGCTCGAAAATTCTAATCCTTACAAACGTGCAATTTTTAATATTTTTATAATTTTTTTACTTGAAAATTAATCTTACAGTTAAAATTTCTATTATTTTGTTGAAAATTAAAGATTTTTGTTGAAAAGTTATTCATTTTTATTGAAAATTCATATTTTTTGTTAAAAAATTTGTAGAAAAATATTTTTTTTGAAATGAAATTTCAACGTTTTGGATAATTTTTTTTCTTTTTTGACTAAAAAATATTTCTTGTTGAGAAATTCAACTAATTTACTAATAATTGTCTGGTTGGTTCAAAAATAACTCCTTTATCGTATAAATTTCATCATTTTTTGTTAAAAATACAACTGTTTGGTTGCAAATGAGGATTCAACTTTTGAATTTAAAACTTTTTTTAATTTAACTATTTTCTTGAACAATTATTTTGTTAAAAATTAATTATTTAACTGAAAATTTAAGTAATCTATGTTTGGTTAGAAATTTATATTTTTTAGTTAAAAATTCAACTATTTGGTGGAAAATTCCATTATTTTGTTTGAAATTCATTTTTTTTGGTAGAAATTATTCTTCATGGTGTGTTGAAAATGAAACTATTTGATTAAAAATTCATTTATTGGTTAAATCCTCATCATTTTAGTTAAAAATTTATTTCTTTGTTGGAAAATTTAACTATTTTGTAGAAAATTCATATTTTTAGATTGAAAATTCAACCCTTTTGTTAAAAATTTCTTTTTTTATTTTCAAAATTAGTATGTTTTATTCTCAGAATCCAACTAAGTTGCTGAAAATTCGTATTTTTTTATTTAGTTCATAATTTTAATATCTTTGGTGGAAATATAAACTATTAAACTTTTTGTTGAAAATTCATTTTTTATCGATGATTCATCGCTTTTGTTTAAAATTTTAAATACTTTGTTGTAACTTCGGTTTTGTTTTTGTTAAAATTTTTTTGTTTGATTATTAAACAATCTTATTTTGGTTTAAAAACTAACCTTTTTAATTTAAAATTCATATTTTTGATTGCTGATTCATAATTTGAGTTAAAAATTCATTTAATCAGTTGAAAGTTTAACTATTTTATTTTTTGTGGATAATTGATCTTTTTTATATTAATTAAACATTTTTGGTTGTAAATCCATCTGTTTCATTAAAAATGATATTATATCGTTGAAAATTAAATATGCTTATTTGACACTTAATCTTTTTACTAAAATTTAACTACTTTATTTTTGGTGAAAAATTCTTTTTTATTTTAGTTTAACTATCCTGTTGAAGATTCGTTGTTTTTTGTAGTTGAAGATCTTTTTTTCTAACTGAAGATTCAACTATTCTAATTTTGGTTGAAAATTTATAGTTTTTAGTGGAAAATTAATTAATTTGGTTAATAACTCCTCTTGCTTTGTTTAAAATTCTTCTTTTTTGGTAGAAATTAATCTCTGTGGTCACTAATTTATCAATTTGGTTGAATATTAAAGTATTAAGTTGAAAATTCCTTTAAAAATTTAAATATTTGGTTGAACTACTCATATATTTTCTTCAAAATGAATATTTTTGGCTAAACTGCTTTCTTGAAAATTCTTTTTTTTTACTGAAGGTCTAATCTTTTCAACTTAAAATGCAGCTATTATATTTTTACATGAAATTTTATATTTTTTGTAGAAAATTCATATTTTTGTGTTTAAAATTAAAATATTTGGTTAAAAATTAATTTATTGGTTGAATCCTCATCATTTTAGTTTAAAATTTGTTTTTTTGGTTTGAAAATTAGTCTGTTTTTTTTTAAATTCTACTAATATGTTGAAAATTCGTATTATTTGATTTAATGCAAAATTTTAATATTTTTGGTGGAAATATCAACTGTTACACTTTTTGTTAAATATATATTTTTTATCGATGATTAATCGGTTTTGCTTAAAAATTTAAATACTTTAT